>OZ038506.1:4266855-4291855 GCA_964036315.1 Acanthosepion esculentum
AACTGTGTCATGATGGCGAACTTGTATTATCGGGAAAGGATTTAATAGGTCATCTGTCGACCGCACACAAAGCCCAACCCTGAGTTAAGGAGATGTCGGTTGGACAAGACATCTGTGTTCTGTTGAAATTCATTTGTGATAACAGAAGCCATGCTATTGGATTTTTTTTTAATTAACTCAATTTCACCAAAATTCCGTCCACTTAATGTTGGCGAAAACTTGATTGAAGAATTCCATATGCCGTGACGTTGGATAAAAATTGAGATTATCACACCCACATAACTGGGCGCCCATTGGCCGAATGGTGGCGATGGCCAGGTAGAGGTGATCATGTGACGCAGGGGGGAGGCCTGCCACCGCCCATTGAGAGGATAGGTATGAGATGTTACTGCTAGGAAGTGGGAAAACCGTTGACACCCTCTGGGGTGTGGTGAGATACCCATATGAGAGCAGAAGAAGGTGGGAGTGGAAGAAGATTTCCAAAAATGGAAAATGATAAATATTTCTGACCGAAAACAAAGAAAATCCTTATTGGGGATTTGAAATCAACGTGGTGGCCACACCACGTCCGACCCACGCCGGGTTTTGATCGGCGTCCATATAAGCAAACGTCTTCGGGCCTGTTGGCAGAGAGCAGTGCAGTCCAGGCAGAGTGCAGTTCGAGAAGCAGAGAGATCCAGTCGAGCCCAAGAGACAGGGGACTCGGAAGATAACGCCTCGCAGAGGTGACCGCACGATTCCATGCCTTCCGACTTAGACTTCTAACCAAGAACAAATTTGTTGAAGTCCGACTCTAGATTTCCCACCAAAGCAAGTTTTCGACTTAGACTTCTAACCAAGAACAAATTATAGAAGTCTGACTCATATTTTCCACCAGAGCCGACTTTATTGAAAAACAACCCAGATATCCAGAACTAGCTAAGAACGCAAAAGTGTTACAATCCACATTTTTTTTCTTCGGGCTGGGAGAGAAAGAGAGAGACGCACTCCTGTAACTCAACAAACCGACATAAAATTAATCACTATTCCTAACCAGTCGCTCGCCTTGAAGTTGTTGTTTGTGCTTTTGTTTTTTTCTACATTTATTGTGCAGTATCACCTTGACCCGGATTCGGCTGGCACTACGGCCCGACGTTTGATTGATCTCGTCAACCTAAGATCAAATCACAACGTGGGTAAGTTGAATCGAGATCAAAGCAGTTGCTTCGGTGACCAGGCGTTGGAAGCGAGCCGAGTACGACAAGTTGGTACTAGAACCCAACAAGACTTCAACCGATGTCCCAGGGTTAGCCCGTCGCATATTGGCGTCGTGACAAAGGACGGCGTCACATTTGGCGTCGTGACCAAAGGACGGGCGTCACAATTACAATATCATGCAAACGTCATACCAACTGTACCTCGGTGACAAAGAGGTAACGAATTAGACTAGATATAGCGCCGCTCGGTCACATATTCCGATTAATTACTTAATTATGATTATCTCAAGATTAAGATTACTGGGTAATTAAAAATTATATAAAAAATGATGATCACATTATATTCCTCAAGTAATTTTGACATATCTGTCATCAGTAGAAAAAAATTAGATAAACTTCCGTCTGTCAGTCAAGCTATCAACACTTTATATGAATCCTACCTCAGTGTTAAAAATGCATTTCTTCGATATTTTAAACTAAAAGTAAATAATGTTTGTTTAAAATATTATTAATTAACTTTAATTCTGCTAATATTCTTCAAATAGTTTTAAAAAGTATATATTTTTAAAACCCTTTTTTAATAAAGGGCTTTTAATAATGGAGGTTGGTGTTTACATGAGGAGTTGACAACTTTCTCGCTAGACCTATGTTTATGAAGTTTTTCTAAACGGGCATAACTAACAATTACTTGAATATAACGTGAACGACTTTTTCATATAATTTTTAAGCTCCTAGTAATATTGTAAGCAATCTAATATCTTATTGAATTTTAGATACTTTGACTTTATAGTTTAACTTACGAAGACCCTTGTCGAGGAAATGTAAAAAAATTACCAATAAATATTAACTTTAACATATTTACCGCTTCTATTTCTGAAAATGTTGTGTTTGCACATCCATATTTACAAAAATCGACACGTTTATACACAAATAAAATACATTCAAAATTCTTTTAAAATATTGGGAGTCGTTGAATTGTAGTGAGCTTTTCCATTTCTGATTAGTAAATACAATATAACAATATAACTTGATCGCTACAAATTAATACAGAATTTTAAAAGATGTAAAACTTCATAAATTATTCTAATTAAAATTTAAAATTAAAACAATGTAAAAATACACTATTAATCGAATAATTATTATTTCTAATTATATAATGTTTTAGTTTTATTGCATTTTTTATTTTACGATTCAGAGTAGATTTTCTGTAACTCGTTCCTGTTTGACCAAAGAAAGCTGATGATTTAAATTGACCTAGGACTTGTTTTTATAACTAATATAAACATTAAGCGTTACAAAGAAGAATTTCTCGAATTTTCATAAAATTAAATAATTAAATAAGCGTGGGGCACCAAATTAAAAAAAAATTACCAAGATTTTCTAAATGCTTAAATAATTTCATTCATTTGTGAATAAATTCTTAAAGTTTCATTAAAATCTGACCATTGTCTGATTTTTGCAAGGATTTCCGAAGCATTGTATTTGGCACTGCAAAAAGACGCTCAAATGTCCCCGACTATTTCTTGGTCACCCACTGACTCAAGAAAAAAATTTTTTAACCAAAATTCAAATGTTCTGAAATGGATGAAAAAACAAAAATTTATAATAATAAAGAATCTGGTCTTTCCTCTTAATAATAACAACAATCTTGGCGTTAAAACTTCATATTTATTACGTTTGGGGTATTTTTCATCCTGTATACTCATTTTTTAGCGAATCTTTGGCAGTTCCTAGCTATAGGTATATGATTTTAATTACTTTCAAACTTTAATTTTTAATTTGTTAATTATTTTATATAATAATAATAATAATAATAATAATAATAATACAACTTAAAAATGTGTGAAAATTACGAGAATTGAACATATTTTTCAGGCTAACAGAACTTCTGTCAAAAAACGTTCAATATATTTTTTAACTGGTATCACCTCATGCAAGGTAGTAAAACCACTAAGACGCAAGGAGTTACAAAGATTGGAAAAATTAGGAATAGGAATATTAATAATGATCGGGAAGAGGAAAGAGTAAGCAAGAGGACAGTAGATAGCGATTGACATTGCATTTAAATTTTTGCAGAGTAAAGTTGGCTGGAAAGCATGGAGCCAGAAGAGAGTTCCACAAGCGAGATGTGCAAGAAAAGAAACTGTTAGCATAGAACTTACGGCTACATCTAGCAAGCTCAACCGTCATTTGATGAGATCTCGATGCCATTCTAGTACTTAAATTCAATAAATCTAGGTACCATAACGAAGAGCTCATCCGAACAATTACCATGAAAGTATTTATAGAAAAAACACGGAGGCAACCTTATGGCGCTGGGAAAGTGATTGAAGCCAAGCCGCAAGATCAGGACCAATAATATCGCTGATTCTTTTCGGATTTTATCAAGGAGCTCAAGGTAAATAGCAGGGACATTGGACCATATGTAGCAGCAATATTCTAAGCATGAACGAATGGTAGACTTTTAACTTAGGCTATAATACATTTAATAGATCAAGAAAAATTCAAGTGACTTATCTGGTTTCGGCAGGGTTTCATGTTCATATGTCCCCTACCTAGATCCCCTCACGTTGAACGAAGCCTTATTCTTCACTACTCTGAGCTGTTCACTCCATGAAAATCAGAGAAATAACTGCCCGAAGATTTCCAGGTAGACTTGGAGACAGACTTTTCTGTACCTCATATATCCTCATTAAAAACAATAGCGTTTATTAGTCTTACCTAGTGAGCCTCTGTTGCACCTATTCAAGACACAGACACACCACAATTCATCAGCGTATGTGTGACACTGATTGACGGGTAACGAAGCCGGTAAGCTGGGGTAGGCATCTGTGCAGCCACGGTAAATAACTATAAAAGAAAAAGAATTTAAAAAATGTTCTGAAGAGGGAAAAAGTTAAATATTTCGATAAGAAAATATTTCATTTATTTGATACTTACATATTTTAGCAAAATTCAATGACAAATGAATGGAACTCGAGATAGGAAGATTGTTTTGCGCCAGTCTTTTTAGTGAGGAAGGACTATCCCTTCATATTTACTTTTCTTACCATAGTCTGATACAAGGCCAAATGAAGGAAAATGGAAATTGGAAGATTGTGTTGCGCCAGTCTTCTATCTGTGTAGATGTTTACTTTTCTTACCCTAGTCTGATAGAAGGCCAAATGAAGGGAACTGGGGATAGGAAGATTGTGTTGAACCAATTGTCCAAGTGGATAAATCCTACCTGTATGGATATCTACTACATTTATCTTAGTATGTTATAATGGTAAATAGAGATGAATACCAGATAGGAAGATTGTATAGCTCGAATCTTACAATTGTGAAGAGCCTATTTACCTTAAAACCCCCGATTCAAAATTCTGCCCATTTAGGCTAGAATATTGACGTCCACCAAATGCTTCAACCACCAAGTAAGACACAAATTTGGTCTTTGCTAGATATTTCAGTTGAGTATTGCACAATGGTAAATGGGAATAAAAGAGTATAGGAAGACTATGTTGCACCAATCTCCTAAGTAAGGCGTGCTTGTCAATAGTAAAATTAACTCAGTACAACCCAAAGATGAATGGTGGAGTGTTGTAGAGTAAGAAGAATGTGTTGGGCCAAAAGTTTAAAGTAGGAAGCGTTTGCTTGTTTCCGTAAGAATGATCAGTCGAAGTCGTCTCTTACCCCTGTTCGAACACTGACTGCTAGAATCAATTGGAAAGACACAAGCACCTGGCTCACCAAATGTATTTACGAAACTTATCTTAGTCTAGCATTAGACCAAACAGGAGGAAATTAGTGGAAAGTCTGTGTTGTTCAGTTGTTTTTTTAATTTGCTCAGATTTTGTTTTTTTTGTCTTTTCGATATCTTTTTCACTCGACTCAATCATAGAGAGATTGCGAAAAATCACTCTCCCATAATTACTGGTTAATGATTATAATTCTTTACAACCCTTTTGAACCTCGGCAAGGACCATTACCTCCATCATATACTTTCGTATAACCTGTTCAGCCGCTTAATTGGGTCAAGGTTGCTTGCATTTCGGCGTGTTCCAATTAACTACTTGGGTGTGTTGTTTTTTATTCTTTGAAACCACAGGCAAGTTTTTTAATGTTACTATGTGACGTCATATATCTGAGCGAATGTATCACGTGATGTGACATATCGTGTGACGCGATGTCGCGTCATCTGCTCTAATGAATAAATTTCTCCTGAGATATCTAAAGTTTCAAGAGGTTAAGCAGAATCTATTGCAAGCATATGTATTATTATGTCGGTCTTAATTCTGCTTGAAAAAATACAATTTTTCTTACCGTTTGGTTTGTAAATGTGAGCTTTTATGAAGCATCGCCCATAGCAAGGTTCATTGTGGATAAGATATGGTGCAGTAATTCCTGAGGGCGGACAGCTTCTGTTGGGATTTGAGGGAGGACCGCTGTTACAAACATAACAATTCACACTTAAGTCTACAAGAAAAAAGTACAGTTAATTAAATTTCTGGTATAGGTTTAACATAAGAATGAAAACTGAAAAAGGTAAAGAGAAAAGAAAGAAAAAAAGAATAAGGTTAAGAAAATGAAAAGTGACATTATAAAACTGAGGAAGAAAGAAAAAAGAAAACGGTAATGACAAGAGAAAAGAAAAAAGAAGTATTTTTAGAAAACAGCGAAAAAAGTGTGTAAAACTGTGAAAGAGTAAAAAAATGAAAAACTTGAAAACAAGAAGAAAAAAGAATTATTGGTTAAGAAAAAAGAAGAAAAGAGAGACGGAGAAAGAGTGGAAAAGAAAAGAAAATGAAAAAATGTAAGAAAAAAGGAAGCTGAACAATATGAATCAAGAAAAAAGAAGAAAAGTGTAAAAAATAAGAAAGAGTGAAAAAGAAGAAGAAAAGAACACAATAATGAAAGGGAAGAATATGTGTTAAGAAAATAAAGATAAACTGAGAATTAAAGTAAGAAAAGAGAGAATAAAAAAGAACTTATTAAAAAAAAAAGATTGAAATAGGAAATACGGCACAATGATCCATTTTCAGCAATTTATCCTCACACATGGTAGGCGTTGCTTTTCCTAAAGTTTTTGTTTTGAATTTTTTTTCAGCAGCGACATTAAAAATATGAAAAAAATCGAACACTAAGTTTATACTTATTGCAGTGAATCCAGATAAAATATAAAATAATCTAAAAGTAATATATATATATACAAAATAATAAAAAGAATAAAAATAAAGCATTTGCGCTTTCCTTTAAAACCCCTATCTCTTTCTTTCACTGTCTCTAAACTTCTCTCTATATACTCCTTTCAACTAACGAGAAGATAACCCTCAAATAAAAAGAGGAAGAAGAAAAGACTGAAACCTGTGGAAAAAAGCCCGGAAGTTTGCCGGTTCTAAGCCTATTTATTTGTGAATGAAAACTACCAAAAATCAGGGAGGCGCCACGCATACCTCCCGGTATATAAAAAAAAAATGAAAAAGAAAGGAACGCCGGTGTTTGATATTCGGCGCTTTCTTATACAACAATTTGCCAGCTTTAAACGTGTTAAATTTTAGTAATTTATGGAATTTCGTTAGTAATAATAAATTTGCTTTTATATATATGTATATATATCTTTATTTTGGACATATATATATATATATATATATATATATATATATATATATATATATATATATATATACAAAATAAACCAAGCTGTTTTTAAAGAGCCAAAGAACAATATTAAGCCTGCCAAAGATGAAAAAAAGAAAGAATAAGAAAGAAAGACAAGAAGGTAGAAAAAACATAAACAAAAACCTAAGGTGATCACACACACACACACACACACACACACACACACATATATATATATATATATATATATATATATATATATATATATATATATATATATATACTAAAAAAGCATATAGCCTTCAGGGACTCTGATTCAAATCGTAAGTCTGAGTTTCACGGTATGCAAAATGTGAAACATAGTTACGATTTTCATCGAAGTCCTTGAGCACTAGTTGGTTTGTTAGTATATATACATATATATATATATATATATATATATATATATATATATATATATATATATATTACTCTATATATAGGTGCACGCGTGTGTATATCAAACAAATATTGAGTTTCGCAAAAATAAATAAAATAAAATACATATTTTTCATTTTTTTGGGGTGGGGGTGGAATGTTAGGAAGATAACGCTCCTGAGGCAAACAATCTTTGTAATTAAAATGCTCAATATGAAGAGATATAGTATTACTAGCAATAAATAAAATTCTCTTTTCCATACTCTGAGTTTCACAGTGATTGCATTCATTCGTCGGGAGAATGTAAAATATTGTAGGAATAAATTAACATTTAATTTTATTTATGGCTATATGGTGTCCATAAAATTTCAAAATAATTTTTTTCCTCAATTTCTTGAAACGTCCATTTTACTTTTTTTCCAGAAATACTGTTTGACTCCACCGGTTCTCATTTTATGGCGACATATGTACAGTAACGTTTATACAATTAATCCTCGATCTTTAGAGGAAGTACAAGCTAGGATCATTGATGTGATTGAAGCTATTACTGAAACATGTTTTCATGCAACATGTTTTTCCGAGAAATACAGAATCGTATTACTCTTTGAATGCGTAATGATAGTAAACATGTTGAAAATTAAGAATCTCAATAATAAATGTAAATACGTTTTCTTATCTTTTTTACAGATTGTTTCTATCATATATAGTAAGATAGCTACAAATATTTTAAATTGCACACGGACTTCATAGACACCTAATATATATATATATATATATATATATATATATATATATATATATATATATATATATATATGTGTGTGTGTGTGTGTGTATATATATATATATATATATAGTTGCCTGACGATTGCACTAGCATTAAACAGACTGTCGCCTCTAAGTGCTGACTTCCATGTCCACTTTTATATTTACACACGCTCTATCTCTGATATTGAGCACTTTATCCCATAAATATAGCACACTTTAAGACTATATTTCTTCATATATATATATATATATATATATTTATAACTGAGTATTTCTATATGTATATATACTGATAATAAAAAAACATCTTAACTTGTTTTAAATTCTAATGTTATTTCGGTTTTAGCGAAAATCTTTCGTGGCAAGAAATTGAAATTTGAAAGTTATGATTAGCGTTCATTCCGGGGAATTTAAATCTGAAGTCTGTTAATAATTGGGATAGATTAATCGAACATTTGAATCTGATGAGCGCCTCGAGTCGGTCAGATTCGTCACTTGATCTTTCCTTGATCCACTGAATATTATAGCTCTAATATCTGTTGAGCACTTTTCAACAGAATTTCTGATAGACTAAAAAAATACGTTAAATTCTCGTATTTTTCACGTATTTTTAGTTGTATCACACACACACACATATATTTTAGATAAAAATACTGAATTAAAATATTATAATTAAAAAATTCAACCCAATACCGATAAAAATAACACAAATTATTATTATTTTTAACTTACTATAAGAATAACGAAAAATCGGTAGACAATTGCTGATACCTCCTGACGAGTGGACTGAACGATTAAAAAAGCTCCGTCTACGAAACACTGGCGTCGGAGTGCTGAATATAACTGCATATATATATATATATATATATATATATATATATATATATATATATATATATATTAAAGAGAAGCGAGATACCGTGACTATACTCGTGTCGAAAAACCTTCGAATTCTTGATTTAATAATAGCCAAATCAATCTCGAAGGGAAAAAAGGTTTTAAAAAAGAAAGAGCCAGGAACATGAAAGTCTGTCGAAAATAATCGCACAGATACAGGTTCAAGTCCCAATGAAAAAACCCCGATACGAGTAAACAACTAACTAACAAAGCGCTCGATACAAACGTAGAGCAGACCTAGTTAAAACCTAATGAGCCAGACAAACCTTGCTAAGTTTGTCTGGCTCATTAGGTTTTGACTATATATATATATATATATATATATATATATATATATATATATATATATATATATATATATATATAGATAGATCGATAGATAAATAGATAGATATAATCAGTGGTAATACAGATTTTTCACGACTTAAGCGTGATTTTTAATTAAGCAAGCTGTGAGTCGCCATATAGTATTGATATCATCGTCCACACAGTTTACAGCTAGAGTATGAGAGGGGAGAGGAGAGAGAGTGACAGAGACAAAAAGACACAGACAAAAAGACACAGACAAAAAGACAGAGATAGAAAGACAAAGATATATAGAGAGAGCGTTTAATCTGACTGGAATTGCACTAAGCAATCGTGAATGTATGTGGGGACAGGGGAAAAATTTCCCCAGACGTCACGACTTGTGCGGGGGACGATTGTGCATACATTTTGTTGTGTGTTTTACCGGAGTACAAACTTGACAGATTTGGTTTCAATTCTCATGTAAACAGAAATCGAGGTCAGTTCGAACAAATATTTTTCCCCGTTTTCACCACGTATTTGCAGACAACGAAAACAGAAGAAATCCAGGTGAATAAGTTTTTTTCCTTCGAGCAAGCAATTCTCTCTTTTTCGGATCTCATTATCTATCTATCTATCTATCTATCTATCTATCTATCTATCTATCTATCTATCTATCTACAGTGATGCGTTTAAGAGTAGCCTTAATTATTTGTTTTTAGAATGTACTAGTGGTGTAATGTTTATCGGCAGTTAGTGGCATCGATGAGCCGAGATCAACTTCCAACCAAGTACATAGACTGCACTTTCGAATTAATGTCCTTTGGAAAGGCATAAATCTATCTCTTCTTTCCATCTACTAGCTATGGGTCAATTAGTATGATAAATTGGGAGTTTTAGCCTTGGGTGACTGCCAGCCTAGGAGAAAGATGACTCTGAATCAAGAAGTCATGGCAATTCCCAAATGATAAAGAAACGGAAACAGTGAACGGACACGGCGTAAAATAGGTGTGGACTTAACATATTTCTTTCTTTGTTCCTAAAAATATATTTAGAAATTACAGTAGTAAGTGCTGAAATTTCTCAACCCCACCTATTTCCTCAAATTTGACCAAATCTCTAGTATGTGTAGATGGGGAAAGCGGCTTCCTGATCGAGCAGAGAATCTTTTTGCATTTACTTTCGATATAAGTTTGAATACAATGAACATGTTCTCTTCACTACTCTGTTTCATGATATCTTCATTATATCTTCATTTCAGATTTTCTCACTGTTGGCCAGGAAGATATTTTCCCGCATTTCCCACACATTACCATAGCGATCCCAATTCGACTCCTTGACACTATCATCGACTCCCCGAAACTCCCCACTGACCCCCAGGGCTCGTTTGGACGGTTGGACGGCGTTTGACAATCCCTGATATATACAGAAGGGTTTTCCC
Source organism: Acanthosepion esculentum (assembly GCA_964036315.1). Classification (NCBI taxonomy): domain Eukaryota; kingdom Metazoa; phylum Mollusca; class Cephalopoda; order Sepiida; family Sepiidae; genus Acanthosepion; species Acanthosepion esculentum. The sequence continues at coordinate 4,277,458 of OZ038506.1, forward strand.
AATTATCCAGTCCTTCTTAACGGGTTTATATATATATATATATATATATATATATATATATATATATATATATATATATTAATCGTGTTCACCCAATGCAAAGCAGTAAACCCACTAAAACACAAGTGTTTACTGGGTGCAAAAAAGAATTAGAAACAAACATTACTAAGGAGCGACAGCAAAAGAAGTATATTCAGGGGAACAGTAGATAACGATTGACATTGCATTTGAATGTTTGAAGATTAAAGTTGGCTGGAAAATATGAAGCCGGAAGAGAGTTCCATAATTAATAAGTATGAGAAAAGAAACTGTTAGGATATAATTTACGGTTACATCTAGCCAAATGTAAATTGATGAAATCTCGGCGCCAGTCTAGATAGAAAAGGCACGGAGAGGTAACCTTACGGCGGTGGGAAAGTGACTGAAGATTAGACGCCAGATCAGGACCAGTAATATTCCTGATCTTCCTTTGGGTTTTATCAATAATCTCTAGATAAATAGCAAGAACACTGAACCATATGTGGCAGCAATATTCTAAACATGGACGAATGGTACTTATAGATTTGTAAGTTAAATTCTGGGGAGAAAAATTGTCTCGTACGACACAGTGAACCAACTTTCTTAGCAGCTGACCTAGCAATAGATTCAAATAGTTTTTCCGCTTAACGTTAAGCTGAGAAGGCGCAACGAATCACTCTTCTGGAGGTTAGTATCAGCCATGCTGATTGAAGGAAGAGAGGTGTCTGTCATATTTTTTATATTTCAGATTTCACTCTATATGGTTTAACAACTGAAGAACGTGTATTTCTCGTTGTACACATATTTCGAGAAGGTGGTAGATACACAGATTTGGTACGACAGCGTTTTCTGATAAATATTCTGATACACCAGTTCCACATTGCAATGCAGTACATAACCACGTTGATAAATTTCGAGAAACAGGATCAGTGGACGCTGCTAAATGTTGTGGAAAGACAGCAAATTTATCAGAGGAGAAACTGATATATATTTCTGACAGTAAGCAACAGAGTCCAAGAAAATCATTACGAAAGTTAGCACAGCAGCAAGATATCGGTCTTGGAACTGCTCATAAGGCCGTCAGACAAAAATGAAAACTCTTCCCATACAAAATAATGTCAGAAAGCAACTGATTATGAAAAGAGACTCCTCTATTGCAGATGGTTTAACCGATTTATTGAAGAGAATACAGCTAATGTGTTGGATGTAACATTTTTTTACCAAAGAAGCATGGCTCCATTTCTCGGGTTACGTTAATTTGCAAAATACAACATTGTAGTCCTCCAATAATCCTCACATTTTGCATGAAACACCCCTACATGATTTCAAGGTTGGAGTGTGGGTTGCGATTTTCAAACATGGAATTGTTGACCCTATTTTATTTATGAACACAATAAACAGCGATCGCTATTGTTCGGAGATTATTCCCATCTTAATCGCTCAGATGGCAAGTGACGAAATCATGGTTTCATCAGGCCGGTGCTACTACCCACACATCTCACAGATCTAAACAATCTGTAATTCTGAATGTTTTGGGAAGTATTTAGTAACTTAAAAAATAACTTCCTTATTTTAAATTTTAAGAGCAAATGACAATATAAGAAAAGAGCTTTTCAAACCCTTCAAAAGCCTCGGCTTTGAAATAGAAGTCGAAATGAATAATTTGTTGTCAACTATCTGGACGTAGAATTAAATCTGCAAGCTGGCAGTGTCTCCCCATACATGAAACCCAACGCAAAATTAAAATATGTGAATATTAGATCTAACCACCCCACGAACATAATAAAGCACATCCCTAAAGGAATAGAGTCTAGGTTATCCAGAAACTCTTCTAGTAAAATAATTTTTGAGGATAAAAAGAAAAATATGAGAAGAATTTAAAGGTAGAGGGTCACAAAACCAAATTAGAATTTAAACCTCAAATTAAACAACACATGAAAAAGAATTCGACGAAAAAATACAATTTGGTTTATCCCCTTTTAACTTAGAGATAAAATGTGCAATAGGAAGTTATTTTTTAACTTTTTCACTTCCCCAAAATTCAGAATTACATAAGATATTTAATAAAAACACAGTTAAATTAAGCTACATCTGCACTAGTAATTTAGAAACAATAATAAATCGAAAAAACAAACGCTAGAAATTTCAAAATTAACGTGCAGCAAAATATAGTTAACACTAGTAATTTATGCAACTGTAGAAATAAAAATAGATGTCCATTAGATGGAGCTTGTAAAACCGAAGCAATAATGTATAAAGCAGAAGTAATAGATATTAATGGCCAGAATAAAACATGCATAGGATGCATGAAGGTACTTTCAAACATAGATGGTACAATCATAGGTCGTCATTCAAGCTAGTAAGTCTTAGGATCGCTACCAAAAAAGCTAACCATGCATGAAATTTAAAAGAAAAAACAGTAGGGATCCGATTTTAAATTATAATGATTTTTTAAAAACCCTTATAACAACCCCAATAACATTTGCAACCTCTCCCAGCAGGAAAAATTGGCAATAATGACATTTCCATATCCAAAGAATCTTTTGAACCAGCGATCCGAAATCATGAGCCATTGCATAGATATAAAAAATTCTCTTAAACGTAGAGTATGTGCATTTCAATTAATCTCCCACCGATACATTTATAATACCCTTGCTTTTCTTCTACTCCCCTTTCTTCTTTTTCTTCTCCTTCCTTCTTCACATTCTCCTCCTCCCTTGCTATCACACCCAACGTCGTGTGTTTGCTTTTTTTATTTAAATAATATAGCATTCATTAGATTTTTATTTTAAAAATAAAGCGTTGTGAGGTCAATTAAATCCCAATAAATGTGTAGGTCGGTAGACGTAATTCACAAAGAAATAACAACAAGAAAATACAGATCTTCTACTTGAACATGGATATCCACAAAATAACGTTTGGAGTTGTAGTAATAGTATTAGCATTAGTAGTAGTAGTAGTAGTATTGTATATATATATATATATATATATATATATACAGAATATTTCCGCATATAAGATGACCTTTAAATCCTCAAAATCCCCTTTAAAAATTGGTGGTCTTCTTATGCTACAATTCTAAAAAAGAAACCTTAAATTCTGAGTGATGCTTGTCGGTAAGCTAACCTCGGCTTCGGTGCGTAACCAATAACATTATATGAAAATATTCACATTATCAAATAAACTGATAAAAGTAATAAAACCATTTCTACTTTATATATTACTAGCATAACTTCAGAACAAATTGCCTATTCAAAGAATAATTCCATATCAATGAAATAAACTCGTATCCAAAAAAAGTGTGGTTAGAATTAGGGTGGATGTGTATTGAATTGACATTTGTTTTCATGTAGGGTTAGAATACATTAATTAGATCCACTGTAACATTAAAAAAATCTACTTTTTAAAAAAAAAATTAGTGTTGATCTTAACTTTAAGGTTGATACTTTTAAATTCCCTATGTATTAATTTTCTGATTTTGTCAGCTTTAATTTTTGACCTTTTCACTAACATAAGGCCATCTTATAACATAAGGCTATGTAACCCTATATTATCAATGTTAATATCATCGTAGGTAGTAAAATTATATAAGATAAATTTATCTTATAGCACCCTCCACCCTCTTAAAACACATTTATCTTATATCACACTCCATCCATAATGAAACACATATCCTCTTCTATAGAATATAGGATTAGCAATAACCCTTCCAGTGAAAAGGTCTTTTACAGGCATAATAAAGTTTACAACACTGCCTTTAAAATAGTGTCTATAAGTGCACTGACATCAAATATATAAAACATAACAACAATGATCGTAGGTATAAGAATAGTAACATGAAAATCATTAGGTACCCCCCAACATTTTACTGAATGGTTAGTACTAAGTTAGGGTAGAAATTTCCCAGTTTAATTGACAAATACTTCCCTAAAAATAATCCACTCAATAAAATTTTTAACAGAAATACACTGAAACTAAGCTATAGCTGTACAGATAATCTTGAAAAATTATTAAAAAACTTAATAAAATTTTAAACCAATAAAAAAATCTGAGTAATAATAGCCATTCCAAAGTAACAATCAACGATAATACCAATAAGTGCAATTGTAGAAATTCTAAGAAATGCCCATTGCTAAATGGATGTCAAACTGAGTCTCTTGTTTTACTATAGAAAATCCAACACTTAAAAAATCTTATATTGGGAGTACCAAGAATTCTTTTAAAAATAAGTGGTGCCAACATATATTATCTTTCACCAATAACAATATGACTTCTCTTTCTAAATATTTTTGGAACTTAAAAGATGTTAACAAAACCCCTACGGTAAAATGGAAAACATTAAAAAAGCTAGAACTTGTAAATGTTGAAATGAATCTTGCATATGAAAAATTAGAAATTATCCGATTTGCTGACAAAAAAAAACTCTGCCGAACCAAAGAAGTGAATTAACTGTAAATTGCCGACCCAGTTTATCTTTTACCTTACAATATAGTTAAATTTCTTGTAGCCATAATTTATAAGTAAATAACGGTTCATCCTCTACGAGTAATTGTCTTATTTTGATTATTTAGATTTAGTATTGCTATGTATTGCCGTCTAGTTAGTATTATTTATATCTTATATAGATGTTCCACATTTTTAATTTTATCCACGGGTTCCTTTAAGAAGCTTCCTGAAATCTGAAATTAAAAAAAATTGTGTTGAATTTAACTTTACGTCCGATTATCTTCTTTCCTCTACCCTCAACGTAGTGCCGAAACACGAAAGCTATTGTGTAGCGATTTCAACATGTTTTTGTTATATCTTATAATAAAATAATAATAATAATCATAATAATTATATATATATATATATATATATATATATATATATATATATATATATATATATATATATATATATATTAAAGAGAAGAGAGATACCGCAAACGTTTTTGGTTATAATGTGGATTTTTATTTTCCGTATTTTTGCTACAGATGTTTCAGGACAATGGTTAAATATCGGAAAACATAAGGAAAATTAATTCATTTTAATAATATGTGGATATAACCACTCCTTGCCTGATGAAATTCGCGAGATCGAAAATACTTCTAGCAAAAATATGTAAAATAATGTATAATATATATTTAGAAAAAGTTCACATTATAACCAAAAACATTTGAGGTTTCTCTCTTCTCTTTAGAATATATACTTTTCTCTCGTTGGAACAACTATAACCTCTCCCTGATATATATATATATATATATATATATATATATATATATATATATATATATATATATATATATATATAAATATATATATATAAATGGGAACCAAGTGATATCATCAAATAGGAACAGAATACAATATATTGACGAGCAGGTGTATATCAATAAATGTGTATATCAATAAATCAGTAGCCTAATTATAAAAGAAAAAATATAATAAAAAAGATCTATTTCTCAACCCATATCCATTAATCGCATTAGACTGGACAAAATTGGTATAAATTGAAAAGTTTGCGAGAAATATAATTTAAAAAAAAAGAAGTTACCTGGTGTCGCTACTGCGGCAACGATATTGCAGCCAGTGAAAAACACTAACAGCAAATAAATATCCTTTAATAAATGATGAATCAAAATATATCTGGGAATCATTTCGTTACAGGAAATTCAGAAGTTCGATAAAATCATTATTTCACTCTCACTTTTCTTTTCAAGTGTACAGCTAGTCTTTTAACACAAATCTCGTAATTTCAACACAAATGTCGTAGTTTCTGGACAAGTCTTGTAGTTCCAACACAGATCTCGTTGTATGTGTCTTTTCTTTTTTACTCCGACTTTAGTATTTTGTAAAGAACTATATACAATGCAATTTCTTAGTGATGATTGTTTAACATTTTATAGCATCTGAATTTTTCTTCTGGCTGAAGTTTCAGTAATAAGCCTCACCAACCCCCATTTCTTTCATGCAGTTTTTATTCGATATTTTTTATTTCAGACAATTTTTTTAATTTAATATTTTTCTTCCGCTTGTTTGAGAGGTCGATTCGCTTTCGTTTGATTGGATTAAACATTCGGCTTTTAGTTATTTACTAAGTTTAACTTAGTCTGGTAAAAGTTCATTGCAGTGTGATGCCCTGTAAGAATCGAACCCGCTTTATGCGATTGCCACCGATTACATAATGATAGTCTCTCAATTCGGTTATTTTAAAGTTCTGTCAGCATTAATAAATCCAATAGCAATGGTGTCCGATGTGAAGATTTGATGTTTTTACACTGCAGTTATTACAATCTGATCGGGAATTATGGTAAAGGGGTTTGTTGAAATATTCACTTAACCACGCGTTTCTGTCAAGCAACGTGGCAAGATGTATGCATTTTAATTCCACTGGTAGAAACATTACAATTATTAATTTTTTTAAAGATGTCACTTCAATAAATTGATAATCAAATCTAGAAAAAAAACAAAAAAACTCGAAGTTTGATAGAGGCTCAGATTCAGATATGGTCCTATAACAATATTCAGTCCGAAGCGACGACCATGGGGTGTTTACTTGATAGAAAGGGGAAGATAATACTGCCAGACGTTGTTGGTTGTGTGTCACTTTGTTGAATCCTTGCCCATTTGTCTGGGTATTATTGAGTCAGCGCGCATTTGTTGCGCGCAGGGATCATCTCATTATTTTTTATTTCGTGTGTAAATCTGACCGGTTTCTTTAGGAACTGGAACAAAGGAATAAGGTACATCAATGTCCGAACAGGGTCCTTAAATAGATGCTTGACCTTAGAGATAACTTTTTATTCGTGTTCAAACTTCGTTTTCCTTTAGAGCATTTGTGTACTGTTCGTGTTGTAGGTCGGACTTCTTTCACTGGTAAGTCGCAGCCTTTAAATTAACAATAGATGAAAGTTCATATATATATATATATATATATATATATATATATATATATATATATATATGTGTGTGCGTAAACGTGAGTGCCTGTGAGAGAAGCGAGAAGAGAAAGAGATAGATCGATTGAGAGAAAGAAATAGAGAGAGAGAGGGTGAGAGAGGGGGAAGATTGAGAAAACAGACGAGTTTTTATGTCTTTGTTTGATGGAGTAACCAGTAATTTGGCCAAAGCATGTTGACTCCGAATATTTCTTTTTGTCCTAAGCTTGAACTAAAAGTTTGAAGTAAAGGAAAGCTTTAAAAAGACGTATATATATATAATCACAATTTCTATACGCGCAAATTTTAAGAAAATAATCTCTCGTTTATATATAAGAAAATACAATTAAAAAAACATTTTACAGCTTTTTTTTTAATTTAATGAAAAATGTAATGGAGAGAAATTTCTGTCCAAATACAACTCCATAATATATATCTATATATATATATATATATATATATATATATATATATATATATATATATATATATATATATATATATATGTATATTTAATTAATAAAAATTAAAAAGAAATAAGATGAGATGTTTAGATAGATAGGACATCTCACTTCGTCAAGTTTGACTAAATGAATAAATATCAGGCCCTTTTTGAATCTCTTCTTGCTCGGATAAGGAATTTTTCACCAACTCAAGTATATATATTGCGGGTATTATCCTCTACCTTGTCTGCCAAGGTGGCGAAGTTCAGAACCATGAAAGGAAGAGAACAAACCCTCTTCTTTTAACTCTGAGTTCTAATAGCGAGGATAATAGAACTTTTCACTTCTGAAGAGATACTCTCCAAGCAGCAAACTTCTTAAGTTCACACTACTACGTGACACCACTCTCTCCCTTTCTCTGTGTCTCTCTTTCTCTCACACACAATCACACATTCTATGGTTAAGTAAAACCCTAGTAAAAAAACCTGTATTTTGAATGCTCATTTTCAGAGAGGTAAGTTTACTCTCCCCACTTGTAAATTTGACGCAAAACAAATGTGTAATTCTAGTCTCGTGCTGTACGACGCAAATCACAGCGTAATACGTCGCATTTCCCTACACACACAAACACAGACACGTACACATGCATATATATTTGGAATAATTATCTATACTGGACACTATATCTCTATATATATTTTGAGATATTTCTTTCGTTTTCTCTCTTTCTCTCTAGTTGCATAATATATTTTTAGATGCATCAAGGATGTTCTTCAGTGATACACTGTCCCGATTTAGCGTTTTGCATCATATCGGCTCAAACAGCAACCTCGACGTGACTCCGGACGTGTCAGGCTGCCTCCTTGAAAGCGTCGTGCTACACACCTCGACATTGCAAAATTATAAATATATTTATTACTGTAAAAAATACAGTGATTGTGGCACAGGACTGAAGAGGAAGTGGGGAAAGGCTGGTCTTCGCTCTCTATCCTAGTCCTAGTTAATCCTAATCACGACCCATTCATTCACCCATTTAATTTACCCAGTTACCACAAGAACTCATCCATCACTATTCGATCGTACATATACCACAATACCACATATTCACTGTGAACCTACAAAACACGCCATGATATACAAATCTCATGAAAGTTCATGTCTATATTTTTAAACAAAAATCTATAAACATTTCATAAATCATGAAATAAGGCAAAGGGGATGAGCCCAGAAAACCAGCAAAAGATTGTAACAAAACATATTAAAACAAAACGGATGTTAGTAGGACCCGTCCATTCTTCAAAATAATACGAATGACCGCTGTATTCTGCCGATGGGCAGAATCAAGAAGCACACTCAATAATGGAAAGGGAAGGGTAAAAATAAATGAAGGAATGGGAAAATCATTAAAGTCTGACTCAACCGAGATGAGAAAAATGGGACAAAAATAAACTGGGGAGGCTGAGAATTTCGACAACAATCATACACATTAACTAGGAAAATAAATAGTGTTTAACTTAACCATAAGGAGGGTTCACAAGAAACCGCCATGTTGAGATCAAGATGACTTAAAAAAGAACTCAAGAATAGCTCTTTTCACACGAACAAAGCTCGTTACTTCCATCCAACTTTCGCTGAAATCTGTTGACACCAAACGCTTTCTATCAGTTCTGGCCCGCAGCGTCAGGAACACCATTCGTTTCTCCCTAGAATACGTGGGTGACACATTATCACACGCATATGCGAGATCGATGAGAACGAGATTATCGGCAGCTATACGAGCAGTCAACTCACCGACATAGTCCCAGAAAGGGCGCACATGAGGACAATGGTAGAAGGCGTGAGAAACCGTTTCTTCTAACCCAAGGTCACATCGATAACAGTCGGGAAAATCCTCCAAGCCCCATTTTATATCATTGAGAGATGGCACGTTCCGAATCAATCGACAGTTAAGCGAAAACAAAGGGTTACTGAGGTAATTCGTCGCTGACGCTGTGACACTGAGCTGTCGGCCTGTGGTCAACTCCCAGTCGCGGCGCGAAACCGTGATATTTCTCCTACTAGCGTTTTGGGTTTGACTCTTAGCCGCTGCCACCAACCTGTGTCCCGGTCGATCGCTGGTCGTCACTACCCGGCGGAATCCTTTGGTCAGGGTACTAAGTGGGATGTCGGTTGATTCTAACGGCTTCACACCAGCTGCAACCGGTCTGGTTACCGAAGTAACTGCTTCGATCTCAAGTCTAACCTACCCACGTTGTGATTTTGATCTTATGTAGACGAAATCAATCAGGCGTCGGGAGGTAGTGTAAGATGAGTCTAGACTGGAAGTGATATTGCACAAGCGTAAAGGAAAGAAGCAAATAAAAACCCAAGAGGTTCAAGTATGTTGAAAGAAAACAAATCAACTTTTATCTGTCTGTTATATACAGGAGTGTGTGTTTTTCTTCCAACCCGTTATCTACGGAGAGTGACACTTTTACACTTCTTAGGCAAGTTCTGGACTTCTAAGTCAACTGGTTTAGTTTTTAAGTGCTGGCTTAGCTTCGTTCGTCAGTATAAGTTGCTATTGGTAGGATAGGCCAAGTCGGAAGTCGTGGAATCTCTCGGTCAGCTTCGTCGAGGCAACACTCTGGTTCCTGCTGCTCGAATTGCAATTCCAACTCAACTTCAACTCAAAAACTGGCTAACTGCCCGAGGATGTTCGTTTATACGACACCGACCAAAAACCGGTGCGGGGTTAGACGCTGCCAGGGGTTTTCGGTAAATCCCGATTTCTGACAATAAACCTCTTTGTTGTCTGGCCAGGAAACTTGATTACTTCTCATTTTGGAAAATTAATCACTTTCCATTTTTTCGGGGGGATCCCTTCGTCTGTGAGGAGAGGTTGCAGCACAGCTATCTTCCCAAACTCCCCCTCCTCACATTGATACTACATACCAAATCCTTTCAGTGGGTGTTAATAATTTCCCCGTCTTTCTCATCAAATTACCTCCGCCTATCACCATTGCTATCACTCGACCAATGGCGTCCCGGCCGTGTGGGTGTGGCTAAGCTGACCTCATTAAAATTATAACCTAGAATTTTTTGTTTACAAAATTCTCTTTCCCACCGGCTAAAATTCTTACGAATAACACATGGCCACTTAAAATATCTAAGATCTTCGACGCTTTTGGTCACTCTGCGTCTTCTTAACCAGTACTTTTACGAACATCCCCAGTTGTCAAAGTCTGTTAACTGGTCCCGTCATGAAGTTAGCGTCTACGGGAGTCCACTGTTTACGCCAATTCTCGGTTTTTTGAGAAAAGTAACTCGATCTTATTTTTAACGTAAAAAATAAAAATCTCGGGGTATCTCCTTTTCCGTTCTCAGTATTTTCTTGTTTAAATTTTATGGTTAATTAGTTAATTAATTACCATAGCTAAATAGTGTCACAACGCCCAAGACCAGAAAGAGCGCAACTCGGCAGCCGACAAGCCGAGTCGCCCAAAAAGTGGATCCTTTGCAACCCCCTCTACTAATTCACGATACAAGACCCTCCGAGGCCGTGAATAGTTACTGGACCGAGGAACGACCCATAAGGCCGACCGACATTCACTGAGGAATCTCAACAACTCTCTGGACCTTCGACGGCGATTAGCCCAGGAAATGGAGGAGTGATGGCAAGTCTAGGGAAGGCGTCCCTAACACTCCCAGCTAAAATCGACTCCTCTGTCAAAATGCGGCGTAGGAAAGCCAACCTCGAGGCGTGGCGATGACTCACCAAATGTGGTAATCCTATGCCCTGATGACACGGACACTGGACATAGACTTCTTTACGGAACTTCTACTTACTGCCACTCCACAAGAGTGTGGACCTCAAGCGCCCGAACGCATTCCTATAATCCTTGCAAAGAAGTACAGCTGACTGGTAAAGGATGAGAGGAAAGACGAAAGTGGCACACATCTCAGCCCTACCCTTCAAGGACAACCTACTTCGAAGCCAAATTCGGACCGACGCTTCGCCCTTTGTAATTTTGACCAATTCTTTTCTAGCTGGATTACGAACCCGAACCACAATACAAGAATGCAGACAGGTCCATCAGTCCAACCAAAAGGCCCCAGAAATGCGACCCCCTTCCAGGCACCTAACCACAAGCCAGAAGATTTATGGTTAATCTTGGCCCCCATGACCTTTTCTTACCGTTCAAACTCCTTCTGTACTACCTTAATGTCGCCGCGACACGACAGGAAGAAGATACGTCATTGACGTACGTGGAAAACCTGGATCGATCTCTAGCAGGGACAGTAATTCCCCGTAGAGCTGGACTACACACTCTGTCCCTCAGCCGGCAAAGAAGGGGTTCCAACGTCAAAGCGTAAATTAGGGGCGACAGTGGGCAACCTGACGAACCGACCGAGACAGCGCAAAAGCGCACGGTCGCTTTCAATTTACTTGTACCACAGCTTCTGGGGAAGCGATACAGGAGGCTATTCCACCTGCAGAAGTCGGGTTTGAATCCGGCGTCCTGCAGGAGATCAGCCAGTTAGCGATGGTCGATCCTATCAAATGCCTTGTACTGATCCAAATTGATCAGCGTGGCTTGCTTGTCGTCTTTTACACCCTCTAGGATCGTGCGGATCAAATGCAGGTTGCAATGAATTGTTCGACACTTCACAACACGTCTGCTCGGTAACTCACTGCGAACGCTCCATCAGGATCTTGGCCAAAACCTTTAACTGTGTTTAGCAGAGTTACGGGCGTGTAATCATCTAATTCCCGCACACCATTCTTGTCCTTTTTCAACAGCGTGGTCACACCCCTGGTGATCTGATTGGCGATGGACCTCTGCTGGAACCCGTTGTTGAACACGACAGTCAAAATCAGCACAAATATGTGCGACAGCCTCAAGTACAAATCATAGAGCAAACCATCAAGTCCTGAAGACTTGCCACTGACGACCCTCTTCAATGCCAATCGTACTTCGTCCTCCGTGATCTCATCCTCACAGCTAAACGCTTCAGTCGGGAAAAGTCAACCAAATAGCTGCGAAACTCATCATCACAGAGACCAGACTCCTAGGTAAATCGGCTCTGGAAATGTCGCCGAAATGCCTCACACATACCATCGGCCGATCTCAGAGTACGTCCCTTCTGGGTATGGACCTCACGAGTGTATCGATCCGAACCTCAACGGATCTCTTCCTTGCGCAATTGTGCGCCCATGTTCACGGCTTCGTTAGACATCTTGTTTAACCTATGCCTAACTACCTGACTCGGGTAGCGTTCGCTAGCCGACCGCTCCAGAGCCTGCCTATCTCTAGGGAATCCCCCCAGCCTCCGCCCAGGACAGACTATTCTTGAGAGCCTTCATCTTTTTATTCTTATCTAATGCAAGCCGCTGGCTATATTCGGTGGTGAAGGGCATAATCCTATCCTTAAGCCTCTCCTACCATTTACCCCCAGTAACCGCCACACTAGTTCCCGCTGCACTAACCTAATTAACTGTTGCTGGAAGTCCCACCTATCCAATAAAGATGGATCGAACTTCTAGTGTCCAGCCATTCTAGGCCTAGTATCTAACTCTATCCTAACTCTATCCGATCACAGACGAGTCTATGGTCCAAATAGCCTAATCAGTGAAACATGGGACAATCTAATAAGTCTACTCACTACTCACTAACATTTTATCCAGGTAGCTGGTCCATTTTTTCCGCCCAGACGAAACTACGAGACGAAACTCGCTGATCAGATCAACCAAGCTGTGATCGCCCGATAACCTTCCGATAGCTACTCGCCCCCTATCTAAGTTGGGGCCCAGGATGGCATTTCAGTCCCCTAATAAGACTAAGCGCGACGAATCCACCAGGAAAGGCCCTAACTGACGGAAAAACGAGACACGCTCACCCTGACCATTTAGGCGTATAAAATGGAACGACCGGAAACGAACTATTGTTCACGGCAATATCGGCCACGAACAACCGGCTTCCCGCATCGACATGGACAAGGTCCATCCTCGCACCCAGGGTAATAGCAAGGAAACATTTCTGGTCAGCTACTCCCAGTATGCTGAATGGGCAACATAGTCGCTAGACAGCACACGAGCATCAACTTCGCAAAGTGTGTTTCCTGGATGGCAGTCACATCTATGCCGAAACATAGGAGATCACGAAGCAAGTGAGCAGCCTTACTCCGATCCCTCCAGCCCTTCGCATTGAAACTAGGTATCTTGAGAATTTTTTATGTTGGGTGTTCTCACCTCCACCATTCTAATGTTTGCGAAAGATTTTTTCGCCTCCCAAAGGTGATCCCAGACTTTTAAGTTTCTCCCCGTATCTCCAATCTAAGTTATGGCACCCGGGACTTTTGGAAAATTTCTCAGATCTTCTGCCGACTTCCAGCCAACGGAAGACATTGTAAAAAGGGGTCGTAATAGAGCTTTTTTTCTTTAATGAAAGACTCCACTCCAGGATCAGCCTGTCGATACGACATATTTTCCCCTCTAGGGAATGTCTTCTTTTTTGGGAGGGTTGGGAGGCGCAGTGTTGGTCGGAGTAGAGTCAGGGGGAGGTGTGTTGCGAGGAAAGTTGTTGAGAGTAGGATTATTGAGAGGAGGTTTGTTGAGAGGAAGTGTGTTGAGAGGAGGTGTGTTAGAGAGCGGTGTTGGGAAGTGGGGAGTGGAGCTATAGAAGGGAAAGTAGGTAGGCTGCTTGTCCTTTTTTATTTTTATTTTTGGCTGGGGAAGCAGGGACGAATGGGACTTCTCCACTCTACTTCGACTAGCTCGTTTTTCTTTCTTAGTGATTTTAACTTCTTTGTCTTTCTCTTCTTCCTCTATCTCTCTATTTTTAAAGATGAGGACTGAGGTGGGGGCATCTCCTCCAATTCTATCTCCTGACTTTGTTGCCACTCTTGTTGGTGGTCCCCTTATTGCTGCTCCTGTTGTCCCTGCTGACACTCCTGTTCCAGTTGGGGCTTCTTCTGATTTTCACTTTGCTTCTGCTGATTGCTTCTTTGTTATTGCTGATTTTTCTGAGCCGGCTT
>OZ038506.1:4296855-4306035 GCA_964036315.1 Acanthosepion esculentum
TTAATAATAACATAAACATTTAGACTATAAAATTTTATTTTCATCAAGTTTGGGGTCTTTTTCATCATGCTATGCTCTTTTTTTAGCGATTTCATGGAGGTATCTATTAACTAATTGAATGAAAAAGTAGAAAAATATCTATGTAACGCATTTCATCTTCTAAAAGGACTTCATCAGACTAATGTAATGTTCTTATTGTTGGAAATATATGTGAGTAGTGTGGGGAGGAGATAAATATAAATTTAAATCTCGGTTATAATTATGCAGAGAGAGGAAACGCTAACGATGTAGAAACGATAAATTTTTAAATTAAAACTTTTAAAATTTACAACTTTAAAAATATTTATTGTTTTAACAGAAAAATGATTAAACATTAAACGTGGCGGAGTCAGTGGGAAGAGATAAAAATCCAAACAAAACCTTGACTATATTTGTGTGTGTCTGTATGTAAGATGATAAATAAATAGATATTAACAGACTGACATACAGGATGCGATTGTTAAATTGTCGCCATTTTATATTTTTAATTTCGTACATGCGCGTTGTTGGTTTTTTATTTTGTCGACTGCACAGTATAGTAGAGTCAGTTGGGAACTGTGAGAAAAGGAGTACCATGAAGCAATTCACTTCGTCTGAAGTTTGGAAATGGCATACTGCTTGGCATTCACGCTGTTAACTGAAGGCAAGTACTATGGCCGCATTCACCAATTTAAACATAGAGACTGTCCAGAAAAGCTGCAGGAGAATCCCTGCAGATATGGAGAGAGAGATTATGAACAGGATGAGATAGGTAGCTAGCTAGATAGATATAAACGGCTTGAAATAGATAGATAAATAGATAGTTATAAACAGTATGTAGATAGATAGATATAAATGTAGCAGTAACATCAGTTCACTGGACGAAATCAATGCCGGACTTGGAAAAAAATATAAAACATTCATACATCCCAAGCACTCACTCAAACACACTCATTCAAACACACAAACAGTTACGAAAATCACACCCGAAACGAAAGACGCCCAGCACCCACCAGAGAACTGACATCACTATCCACCTAAAAAAGGGAGGGATGGGGAATTAAACAAAAAAAACAAAAAAACAATCGGGACAAAAAATAAAAGGAGCCAATGAGCATACACACCTTAGCTAAGTTTACTAACGAGAAAAGAACTAAAACAAAAAAACGACCTACACTAAACTATTAAGGGGAGGGTTGCCAATGTTCAACCCAGTAAACGCAATATCCTCCTAACCGGCATCAAAATGTCACGCTAAGTCAGCACCTTTCACTCGGTAGAGACGCGCAAGACTCACCCACCTTTCGCCAAATTCCAATGGATGGAGTTGCTTCCTTTCCGTCCTGATCTTGACTTTAAGCTTATGCTTAAAGAACAGGATCAGTTGAGAAGAGGTAAACTTCTCGGCCCCATGGAATTCCTTCTGTCGCATCGTCCATATCACGACTCGCATAACCCCCAGTAAGCAAAGGAACACATAGCGCTCAGCCTTAGTCAACGGCGGTACGATATTGCTACAGACAGAACTGGCCTCGAGGACAAAGAACTTTCCGCGCAGCATGCGAACCATGATGTCTTCAACAAACTTGCACAACGGAGCTACGACACAATTAAAAAAGGCGTGACCTAGGGTCTCCACCTCACCACTGCAGCGAACGGAGTTTGGCTACTTTGCCAAACCCGCCGAACGAAGTCTTTTGGCGACCCAGAGGGCCCCTCGAATCACCAGCCAGGTGAGTGATGCCTCAGAGTTAGTGAGACATTTCAACCCGGTCGCCCAAGGCCATATGCAGCGAGTCTCCCGCTTCGTCAGACCGAGCTCGCCTATCAAAGCATCCTGAACGTTCCCCCGAACTAACACCTGATATAATTCCTTATGAGACAACGGTTGGACGTCGGAGAGGCCATCCTTCACCCGTAAGAGTCGCTTAAGGGCAATCCGACAGAAAGATAGAAAGAGCCCTCGCCTCGAGGAGTACGGCCGGCCTCCTCACCCGAGCGCACATTTCTCAAGTATGGAAAATGATTATGGGCGTCTTCCTTCCAGAATTCGCCGTTCTCATCCAGTTGCATACACATCCGGTCTAGATAAGTAATGCGAAGCGTATGTTGACGAGTCTCAACGCAAGGCACCCGCCATCAGAAAGATGAAGGTAACAGATCTCGCGACTAATCATGGCGGCTCTGCATCCCCACAAGAAGGAGAACAGGAGCCTTACAAACGCCAATAAAGTGTTAGACGGGAGTGGAAGCACGGAGAGTTGGTAAAGGAGAATCGGGTAAATGTACGAGGCATATACTTCCCTTCCGCCCTCCCCTTCAAGGAAAGATTCCTCCGGGACCACAGACAAACTGCGACCTCGGCCTTCTCCCGCACATCCGACCAATTCATTTCCAATAGGAGGTCGGGACTGAACCGAGTATCTTGACCGGCCCGTTCGTCCAGTGGAAAGATCCGGGAAGAGAAACTCCCTTCCACGAACCCAACCGCAAGCCAACAGACTTATCGCGGTTGATCTTGGTCCCTGTCACCATCTCATAGCCTTTGATTTCCTTGCTGACTTCGTTAATTTCGGCTCTGCTCGACACAAGAACCGAAACGTCATCAGCATAGGCGGAGTACCTGGCCGATGTGGTAGCACCAGGTAAAGAAATTCCACAGGAAAGGTTCCAACGCAAGAACGTACAGCAACGGAGAAAGCGGACAACCTTGACGAATGGAGCGAGACAAAATGAAAGGTTTCGATCTTACCCCATTCACTTCTACCAGCGCACCGGGGGACGCATACAGCAGTCATTTCCAAGTGCGAAAGTCCGACCCGAAACCGGCGGCAGAAAGAACAGCCTCCAGAAATCGATGGTCAACCCTATCGAAGGCCTTGGACTGATCTAAATTGATCAGCGCGGCATCACTGTCGACTTGCTCGATGATCAAGCGTACCAAATGAAGGTGGTCCTGAACAGTCTTGCCCTTTATAGCACAAGTTTGCTCGGGACCAATCAGACTAGAGAGGACAGCGTGCAAACGGCCGGCTAAGACCTTGGCTAAAATCTTCAACTCTGTTTTTAACATCGTCAAAGGACGATAATTATCTACCCCATCCCCACCATCTTTGCTCTTGCGAAGCAACTTGATCACACCCCTGGTGAAGCGTTGAGGTATAGACCCCTGCTTCAACCAGTTGTTGAAGATCAGTGCCAGCAAGGGGACAAAGATGGGCGAATGCCTCAAATACATTTCGTAAGGAAGACCATCTAATCCCGGAGTATTGTCCAGACCAACCTGTTTCAGCACATCCCAGATCTCAGACTCTGTAATGGGACCCTCGCACCCAGCCGCTTCAGCCGCCTCGAGGCGTGGAAATTCGGCTAAATAGGCATCGAACTGAACAGAGCACAGACCGGGCTCCCTGG
The DNA here is from genome assembly GCA_964036315.1 of Acanthosepion esculentum. Classification (NCBI taxonomy): domain Eukaryota; kingdom Metazoa; phylum Mollusca; class Cephalopoda; order Sepiida; family Sepiidae; genus Acanthosepion; species Acanthosepion esculentum. The sequence goes on from OZ038506.1 coordinate 4,300,288, forward strand.
TAAACAGCTCCTGAAAGTAGTCACGGAAAGCCTCACAAATGCCCACGTCTGTAGTCACAGTCCGCTTATCCGGCAATGTGATGCTCGCGATATGCCGACTACATCCCCTACGAACTTCCTCTGCACGCAATGAAGCTGCCATGTTCGTAGCCTCGCAAGACATTCTTTTTAACCTATACCTAACTACTAGAGCTTGATATTTCTTGATAAGCAAGGAGGCCAACTCCGCCTTAGCTAAGGCTACGTCCCCACTATCACGGGATTTGATCGCCCGATCGAATTTTGCCTCACAAGAGTTTTGCGCTGCTAACCCTGCTAGATTGAGTCGGCAATTAAAATCAGCAGCAAAAGACCTAAGTTTAGATTTTAAAGTATCCCACCACTTATTCCCAACCACGGCCCCCGACAATTCCCGCTGTAGCATTAGTAGAAGCTGGTTCCGGAAATCTTGCTCGCCAAATAATGACGAGTTCAATTTCCAGTAGCCAGCCATCTTAACCTTAGGCTTATCTAAGTTTACCCGAACCCGGACAAACCTATGATCCAAGTAAACTATAAAATGGAAACTTGGACATTCTACGAGCCCTACTTCCACTCTCTTAACTAGAACTCGGTCGATGTAGCCTGCGCTCACCACCGAATCTATACAGGGAGGGGTGAACGAAAAGCGGGAGCCTCCCTAAACACAGTTGATTCAATTTCTTTTCAATCTCATTATCAAAATAGGCTAAAGGTGGATAAACATCAAATGCACTATTTGCTTCTCTCAACATAGCCCAGATGTTTTCTAAGCCATGTCCTGCTCTAACCATAATCAAAATCCTTTTAGCCATAGGAAAATTTCTATGATTTTCAATGTCTAAATCATTTACATTTTTTAGGTTCAACAGTACTTTTAAATCTTTGGGTTTGCGGGATTGGGAAAATGCGCGGTCGGCTTGATGTTTTGCTACTCAACAAACATCTTCTCCTCTGTTGAAAAGCAATTTTTGTTTAATTTTCCTTCTATGATGGGTTCGGAAGAGTCTGAGGAAGGGCTTCGTTGTCGTTTTTGGGGTTCAGTTTTTGAGGGAGATTTAATGGGTGTTTTCAAAGGTGAAGCTTTGGGAGATACGGCCGGAGCGGGTGTTTTTAAGGGGGATTTAGGAGGAGGAGAATTGTTTTTAAAGGAGTCAGTTTGGAAGGGGTCAGCGTTATTGTTTGCAAAACTAGGAGAGGAGCACTAGGAGCTTGTTTCGAGGATGGAGACGACGGAACTGAAGTTGAATGACTTATAATTTTTGTAGGATATTGTTTCAAGGATTCCTTCAATTTGAGAAGCTTCTCTTATTTCTCGAAAGAAGGCTCGTATTTGAGCCGCTGTTGTCGCAGTTTGTCTGAATAAGTGGCCGGAGAGTCGCCCTTTTAACTGTTAGAGGGAGTGGAGCTGTGCGTGTCTTTTGTCTTGGGAACGAGGTTCCGCTGCCCGGATCTTCCCTTTGACCGTACCAACGACCTGCCATACCCCCTCTTCCTTCTCCACAACCGCACTAGTGGGGGGAGGCTTTTTGGGGAATGGGGGGCTGATTGACATTCCCAACCGGGGGTTTGACCACGCCGGTCCCGATCGCTGGCATGCCCATTACATGCGAGACGGATGTAACAGACTCGGTCGCAGGGTGATTTCAGTCGACAGGAGCCAGAATCGTAGAGGCCTTCTTCTCTGTGCAGGAAGAGGACAGGTGACCAGTCTGACCACACTTCCAGCATGTCGGTTTACGCCCGGTGACTATAATTGGCATCTTCTGGTCCGCTACATCCAGACAGTTGGGGATGGAGATGAAGGCTTTTTGGTCTATCATAATTTCGAAACTCAATCCCCAGGTCAAATCGTCAGAGGAGGCACGAAGAATCTGCTCAAATTGGGACAGATGAGCGGCCAAGTGCTCCCCGACGATCTGAGGAGGAACCTCATAAACTGATACATGGTCCTTCACCTGCCTTCATACTCCGTACGCAGAATAAGGTCTTTTGTAATTAGTTATCGTCTTGTCGCGGCTTCGCAGTCGGCAGGCGTGAGTAACAGCACGTCCCACATAAAATAAACCTTACCTTTGATCACCCTCTGGGGTTTGATCCCCAGAAAAACCAAAGACTTAATAACGGTGTCTTTTGTGGAGCGACAAATTTTGCGTGACCGCTTGTCCACCACAAAGACTGACACAAATCTTTTCTCAACTCTCTTTAATTCCTCGGGATGGACCAAAAGTCCATCTGCTTTCACCAGATGTGCGTAACCTTTGGCTTTCTCGAGGAATTCCGTGATGTTGATCAAACATTTAGGTATGGGCGTCCAGATTGAGGTCGACTCTCCGACCGCTTCATTTTCGTCTTTTGATTTCTCCTTTTCTGTATTAGTCGAAATTGGTGAATTAAGGCCATTATTGGCCTCCATAACTTGGTCAGTTTTTGTCTGCTTTTCAGTATTTTGAGCCTTTTCGGCTACCATACTCTCGCCGGAAGTTTCAACAACAACTTCCTGCGTTTGGCTGTTTTCCTCGTCGACCACTGTTGTTTTCTCCATATCTTGCTCCTTTTCATTTTCATGATCCTTATTGGGTGGATCTTTTTTTTTTCCTTTTGGTACCGAAAAGATTTTTACGGACCATATTAAAAATTGAGGGGAGTCTTTTTTTTCTTTTTTTTATAATATATCTAAAGAGAAGGGGAGGGGCGTTTGGGAAAAAAACGAAAAATGAAATAATGTACAATTAAGCTTTACAATAATGGAAAAGACAAAAATGAGAGTCTTAAACAATCAACGAGACAACAAAAATAACCACCAAAAAGGAATACACAAAACAATACGACGTGTAAAAAATAAACAAGAATTAAGAAATTAAAATTAAACGATAAAAAGATAAAACAAGTAACAATCACAGAATAACTTTTAAAACGGAAAAAGGAAGGTTACAATTGCAAAACAAAAAATTAATACAATCATACAGGCAAAAAAGAACGTTTAACAATAATAAAAAACGATAAACTTAAAAAAATACGAAACAACCAATTAAGAAATTTTCAATATGGCCGCTGTTATAAACTAGTCTGACCAGAAAACGAACGAAACACAAACAATGACAAAGACAGATTAAACAAAATAAACGTGAAATTTAACACAGAAAAAACGCGAACTTAAAGAATATTTAAAAAGGAAAAGAATAAAAAAATTAACACGGAATAAATAAAGAGAAAACGAAAAAGTAAGACAAAATAAATACGTGGAAGCAAGGAAAGATTTTAAGGGGGAGGGTTACAGAAAATTAACCAAAATAATAATAATAATAAAAGAAAGGAAATAAATGGATAAAGTAAAATGAGGGGTGATGAAAAAAAAAGAAAAAATATCAAACTTTTTGCAAAAACTGTCAGTAAAATAAAACGTAAGAAAATAAAAAAAACAACTTATCGTAACAAGAATTCAAACAAAAGGACGTTCACGTTGACAGAAAATCCCACACGCTGAAACCCTTACGACCGGTAGAAAAAGGACCACTACTCCCAGAGAATAGAAATAGTGACCGATTAGACGCCACGCTAATTTCCATATATACATTTCATTTACTATCACGTGATTTACTTATTCAAAATAGAATCGCCCGTGTTTGCTCATTGGCGATCTATGTTCAAACTCCAGTGTCGGCAGCGATACTTTATTCCTATATAACACCTACACTTAGGGTTAGGGTTAGGGTTAGGGTTAGGGTTAGGGTTAGGGTTAGGGTTAGGGTTAGGGTTAGGGTTAGGGTTAGGGTTAGGGTTAGGGTTAGGGTTAGGGTTAGGGTTAGGGTTAGGGTTAGGGTTAGGGTTAGGGTTAGGGTTAGGGTTAGGGTTAGGGTTAGGGTTAGGGTTGGGGTTGGGGTTAGGGTTAGGGTTAGGGTTAGGGTTAGGGTTAGGGTTAGGGTTAGGGTTAGGGTTAGGGTTAGGGTTAGGGTTAGGGTTAGGGTTAGGGTTAGGGTTAGGGTTAGGGTTAGGGTTAGGGTTAGGGTTAGGGTTAGGGTTAGGGTTAGGGTTAGGGTTAGGGTTAGGGTTAGGGTTAGGGTTAGGGTTAGGGTTAGGGTTAGGGTTAGGGTTAGGGTTAGGGTTAGGGTTAGGGTTAGGGTTAGGGTTAGGGTTAGGGTTAGGGTTAGGGTTAGGGTTAGGGTTAGGGTTAGGGTTAGGGTTAGGGTTAGGGTTAGGGTTAGGGTTAGGGTTAGGGTTAGGGTTAGGGTTAGGGTTAGGGTTAGGGTTAGGGTTAGGGTTAGGGTTAGGGTTAGGGTTAGGGTTAGGGTTAGGGTTAGGGTTAGGGTTAGGGTTAGGGTTAGGGTTAGGGTTAGGGTTAGGGTTAGGGTTAGGGTTAGGGTTAGGGTTAGGGTTAGGGTTAGGGTTAGGGTTAGGGTTAGGGTTAGGGTTAGGGTTAGGGTTAGGGTTAGGGTTAGGGTTAGGGTTAGGGTTAGGGTTAGGGTTAGGGTTAGGGTTAGGGTTAGGGTTAGGGTTAGGGTTAGGGTTAGGGTTAGGGTTAGGGTTAGGGTTAGGGTTAGGGTTAGGGTTAGGGTTAGGGTTAGGGTTAGGGTTAGGGTTAGGGTTAGGGTTAGGGTTAGGGTTAGGGTTAGGGTTAGGGTTAGGGTTAGGGTTAGGGTTAGGGTTAGGGTTAGGGTTAGGGTTAGGGTTAGGGTTAGGGTTAGGGTTAGGGTTAGGGTTAGGGTTAGGGTTAGGGTTAGGGTTAGGGTTAGGGTTAGGGTTAGGGTTAGGGTTAGGGTTAGGGTTAGGGTTAGGGTTAGGGTTAGGGTTAGGGTTAGGGTTAGGGTTAGGGTTAGGGTTAGGGTTAGGGTTAGGGTTAGGGTTAGGGTTAGGGTTAGGGTTAGGGTTAGGGTTAGGGTTAGGGTTAGGGTTAGGGTTAGGGTTAGGGTTAGGGTTAGGGTTAGGGTTAGGGTTAGGGTTAGGGTTAGGGTTAGGGTTAGGGTTAGGGTTAGGGTTAGGGTTAGGGTTAGGGTTAGGGTTAGGGTTAGGGTTAGGGTTAGGGTTAGGGTTAGGGTTAGGGTTAGGGTTAGGGTTAGGGTTAGGGTTAGGGTTAGGGTTAGGGTTAGGGTTAGGGTTAGGGTTAGGGTTAGGGTTAGGGTTAGGGTTAGGGTTAGGGTTAGGGTTAGGGTTAGGGTTAGGGTTAGGGTTAGGGTTAGGGTTAGGGTTAGGGTTAGGGTTAGGGTTAGGGTTAGGGTTAGGGTTAGGGTTAGGGTTAGGGTTAGGGTTAGGGTTAGGGTTAGGGTTAGGGTTAGGGTTAGGGTTAGGGTTAGGGTTAGGGTTAGGGTTAGGGTTAGGGTTAGGGTTAGGGTTAGGGTTAGGGTTAGGGTTAGGGTTAGGGTTAGGGTTAGGGTTAGGGTTAGGGTTAGGGTTAGGGTTAGGGTTAGGGTTAGGGTTAGGGTTAGGGTTAGGGTTAGGGTTAGGGTTAGGGTTAGGGTTAGGGTTAGGGTTAGGGTTAGGGTTAGGGTTAGGGTTAGGGTTAGGGTTAGGGTTAGGGTTAGGGTTAGGGTTAGGGTTAGGGTTAGGGTTAGGGTTAGGGTTAGGGTTAGGGTTAGGGTTAGGGTTAGGGTTAGGGTTAGGGTTAGGGTTAGGGTTAGGGTTAGGGTTAGGGTTAGGGTTAGGGTTAGGGTTAGGGTTAGGGTTAGGGTTAGGGTTAGGGTTAGGGTTAGGGTTAGGGTTAGGGTTAGGGTTAGGGTTAGGGTTAGGGTTAGG
>OZ038506.1:4306235-4316235 GCA_964036315.1 Acanthosepion esculentum
CATACATATAGTGAATTTATGATTGATGTTTGAGTGTGACGTGATAGGAGAAAATGTATGGAATGACCATGTAATGATTTGGCGTCTAAGAGTTTACAGTTCAGGTGTGTTAATGAAATAAAACAAGTTAAGTTCTGTAGGCTAAAAATTGTCACATATGTAAGTTCAAATGTTAATGTGTATGCGTGTTTTAGTAGTATTTTTTTGTTTAAAGTCTCAAGGAGTTATGCACCTTTGACTGTATTAATGATAGTTGGTTGATGAATACAATTTCTACTTCATAGTGAATATTATCACTCTTTTTAGTAAATTGTAGATAGAGTTCTTGAGAGAGAAATGGTGATTATTGAGTCAGCAAGTTGACGCATTTATTCGCTGTGCCATGTGTCCTTGAGGACTGTGGTTAAAGGTGTTGGTTAGATCCAGTGACAGGACACAAAAGAGTCTGAATTCAATACCCGGTTAAGGCAGTGGAGAACTTTCAGAGGAGAATTAACAGGAGGTAACTGATAACTGACATACATTAGACAAGGCAGGTAGAACTAGAAATGTAAATAATGTACATAATACCTCATCTCAGAAATATAGACAGATACTGAAGGGCCGACACGTTGTAATAAATATGGCGACAAAGATGAGGACAATAGTCCGAATAATGTAAATAGTGTACATAATACCTCATCTCAGAAATATAGACCGATACTGAAGGGCCGAAACGTTGTAATAAATATGGCGAGAAAGATGAGGACAATTGTCCGAATAATGTAAATAGTGTACATAATACCTCATCTCAGAAATATAGACAGATACTGAAGGGCGGAAACGTTGTAATAAATATGGCGACAAAGATGAGGACAATTGTCCGAATAATGTAAATAGTGTACATAATACCTCATCTCAGAAATATAGACAGATACTGAAGGGCGGAAACGTTGTAATAAATATGGCAATAAAGATGAGGACAATAGTCCGAATAATGTAAATAATGTACATAATACCTCATCTCAGAAATATATACTGATACTGAAGGGCCGAAATGTTGTAATAAATATGGTGACAAAGATGCGGACAATAGTTTAAAAATAATGTAAATAATGTACATAATACCTCATCTCAGAAATATAGACAGATACTGAAGGGCCGAAACGTTGTAATAAATATGGCGACAAAGATGAGGACAATTGTCCGAATAATGTAAATAGTGTACATAATACCTCATCTCAGAAATATAGACAGATACTGAAGGGCGGAAACGTTGTAATAAATATGGCAATAAAGATGAGGACAATAGTCCGAATAATGTAAATAATGTACATAATACCTCATCTCAGAAATATAGACAGATACTGAAGGGCCGAAATGTTGTAATAAATATGGCGACAAAGATGCGGACAATAGTCCAAATAATGTAAATAATGTACATAATACCTCATCTCAGAAATATAGACAGATACTGGAAGGCCGAAATGTTGTAATAAATATGACGACAAAGATGAGGACAATAATTCGAATAATGTAAATAATGTACATAATACCTCATCTTAGAAATAAAAGACAGATACTGAAAGGCCGACACGTTGTAATAAATATGGCGACAAAGATGAGGACAATAGTCCGAATAATGTAAATAATGTACATAATACCTCATCTCAGAAATATAGACAGATACTGAAAGGCGGAAACGTTGTAATAAATATGGCGACAAAGATGAGGACAATAGTCCGAATAATGTAAATAGTGTACATATTACCTCCTCTCAGAAATATAGACAGATGCTGAAAGACCGAAACTCGTCGACATTAAATCACCCAACATGCGTTGATGTATCATTAAATTAACTAAACTCAATAAAATATTTCCCCAACGGTTAATATTTGGAATAAAAAGTATTTATAATTTGAATCTGATCTTTTGAAAGAAAAGCTTGCGTCCGAGTCGAGATAAATTTTGAAATAATAAAAAAGGTTCAATCAAAAATGATTGGGAATAATTATCGAAAGAACATCTGCGTTAAGTACAGAATACATTTGGATTTCAAATGGATTTGGTTCATTTAGAGATGGTCGATGCCTTGAATATTCGTGTCGCTTGAGAAGAAACAAATATCTAATGAATTATTGTTTGCTTACGAGGAGAGGGTGCCGTTGAAATTAATGGCGTAATAACATGCAATGAAGAAAAAGGTAGCGTCAGTTATGCCGACTACACACTAATAAACCTTGCATGATCCTTATCTGCCCACCCGCTTGGTCTCTACCTGAATTTTTATATTTCTATCTTTATTTTGGTTTTTAAGGCAGGTGCGGAGAATGTTGCGAAGGAGCGTTACGAAAGGACGCGAAAAAAACATTTGAAATCGAGGCCAACTTAGACATTGGAAATTTCTGGTTCTAAATCTTCATTTCATCTGTTCAAACCTCTTCAGGATTGCGGGGTAGAAATGGAAGGTTTCATTAAATAATGGTGGAGGGACTTCCACAGGCAGACACTGTAGCACATAACTTACCTCCAACGGTGTTATGTAAACAATTGAGTGGCCAGTGGCCAAGGTTATTTTTGTATTTGTATCTCGTTGGTCCGAGAATAAAGTAAATCAGAATTACTTCTACCATTGTGGTTGTAGTTATTTTAAATGGATGTGGGCAATCATGGTTCTCTCCGACATCCTATCCTTTGTATCTCTTATGGATGGCAATTGGTCTAGGAGAAGGACAACTCTGAATTCAAACCCGGAGTGGAGCCCCGAAGGCGGATGGACAGCACTTCCGGCAACTCCTGCAGCTGCGTTGGTACCAAACTGTATCGGTTTATCCTCTCATTTGGTCACTGCTAGCAAGGCCGAGAGGGGGAACTAGACGTCTGGACAGCCCTAGTTCTCCATATATTTCGCCCAGGCTCGTAGCGCACCGCGCTATTCCATCGTATCTCGAGACGGGCGGATGCCGACGACGACACACTTCTCTCGAGGTCCCAATTAGTGTCCTAAGGTCAGAAATGGCTTCATGAAATTTTCCATTGATCAAAAAATTACATAGAGGTCTACGTAATGTGTGACTTGTACTTGTGAGTACCTTTTCCAATCAATATGAGGGCTCCAACTACAACTACAATTATTGATGTCCTCATCTGCTACATTTTTAAGGTTTCCATTTCAAGGTCCTTGTATTTTGATAGTTTTTTGAAAATCTTCAATGAAACATCACACGCTGCAGAGACTATAAGAAAAGCACATTCCGTTCTTGTGGTTTTTTATCACAATGTTTGGCCGATTAGATTTGATTGTTCCGTCTGTGTACATTGCAAAATCCCATAAAATTGTTACAGGTCCTATCTCTGTAGCTGGGTGTGAGTGATGCCCATACAAGTTTCTCGCAGTTTCCATCCAGCCATTTTATTTATTAGTGGTTGATCTTTGCAAATACGTGAACCTCTTTGATATCATTTCACTTCCAAGGGAAGATGTTTTCATCCGGAAAAGAGTATGTAGAGATGGTCAGGACTGTTGTGATCAAATTTATATTTGGTGGTCACACATTATTGGCCTATTATTATTTTTACTTCTGCACTGTTTTTGTTTTCAAACTGAAATCTTGCATTATCGGATAACTGCTAGCGGAGCGGTTATGTTTACACTGTAAGAGCAGCAAGGAAACTGGCGTGATCGAAGCTCAAACTTCGATCACGTGACCACAATATTTCCAACCATAAGCGCGCATTAGCAAAGAAAGTGTGACAAACCTAAAGATTTGTTAAAGCGAAAGTGCGGATAATTATTGATTTAACCTCGTACAAGATATATACATATATATATATATATATACATATATATATATATATATATATATATATATATATATATATATATATATATATATATTACTGGAACAAAAATGGACCATCATTCAACGATTGCGAACAAGGTGGCCATAATTTGATTCCATTCCGCCGTTTAGTGAAAATCTAGTTCCGTCGTGGGCAAACTGCAGCCCGCGGACCACATGTGCCACAATTGGCTTTCTAAATGGTACGCTTAATTTCATGAGGAAAGTAATTTTTTATTAAAATCTTCTTTTATTTCCTTTCATTCTCACTTGTTCACTAACATACTCTCACACCTAACAATATACATAAACGATATTTCTTGAATTTTGTAAGAAAGTTGCTTCACTTTGTGGTGCGAGACAATTTTTCTCTGCAGAATCTATCTTACATATCTATAAGTCTACCATCCTTAGAATCTAGCTTACTTATATATAAGTCTCCCATGCTTAGAATCTATCTTACATAACTATAAGTCTACCATGCTTAGAATCTATCTTACATATCTATAAGTCTACCATGCTTAGAATCTATCTTACATATCTATAAGTCTACCATCCTTAGAATCTATCTTACATATCTATAAGTCTACCATGCTTAGAATCTATCTTACATAACTATAAGTTTACCATGCTTAGAATCTATCTTACATAACTATAAGTCTACCATGCTTAAAATATTGCTGCCACATATGGTCCGTTACCCTTGTTATTTATATTGAGCTCGTTGATAAAATCCAAAAAGGAATCTGCAATATTATTGGCCCTGATCTGATGGCTCGGCTTCAACTACAGTCCCACCGCCGTAATGTTGCCTCCCTGTGTCTTTTCTATAAATACTTTTATGATAACTGTTCGGATAGGCTCTTCGCTTTGGTACCTAGACTTTATGAATTTAACTGTAGTACGAGACTGGCGTCGTGATCTCATCAATTTACAGTTGAGCTGGTTATATGTAAGCGTAAATTCTATGCTACCAGTTACCTTTCTCGTTCCAACTACCTTCTGGCTCCATGCTTTCCAGCCAACTTTAAACTGCAAAAAAAATTAAATGCACTGTCAATCGCTATCTACTGTCCTCCTGATTACTCTTTTCTCTTCCCGCTCATTATTAATGTTTCTGTTCCTAATTCTTCTACACCCAGTAACCTTTTGTATCTTAGTGGCTTTACTTTGCTTGATGTGATACCGATTAAACAAAAAAAATGTAAGTTTGCCTGCATTTTAAACCATTGGTGATTTTCACTAAGGAAGAGCATACGTGTAAACATCTTTTGCTTCAGAAACAGGAAACATCAATGATAATTATTTTTCTCTAGAGAATAAATATACTATTTTACAAATATTTTACATAATCAAATGAATAAATTAAAAACAGTAGTGTGTGGTCATCGGTGATAATATTATACCAAGAATTTATTATTATTATATTTTTTTAATTAGAAAAGGAATCTTTTCTCCAAAGAAAGAAAATCGATTTTTCTGCACTTCGGAGGCAGATGTTCATGCGCGTGAAGGTTTGTTGGAAAAATGACTTGCGTAACTTTAATGAAAAATTACCTTGATTTTTTTTTTTTGTAGTAGTCTGCTCCGCCTTATGATGTACTGTACCTCATGCGACACACTAAGTAAGAAAGGTTACTCATGCCTGATCACGATCTTACCTCTAGCCGACTTGTGGGTCACTCTTTAAAAGCTTCGATTTACGTCCAGTTGTCACCTAATTTGCGAGGAGACATGTGAATGTTGAATATTAGATTCAAAATACCCTAGCAGAGACAAAGCTTAAATCCCCGTCCAAACATAAGACACATTCAGTCGGCTTTTAGAACAGGTCTTCGCATGTTCAAAATCAAAGTCTCAGGAAAAAAAATAAAATCACGAACAACTGTTGTTCTGTAACCTCGTTTTAATAAATAAAATCAGATTGTTGTCTTTGTCTGGCCATAAAAGCTGAGGCCGAAAAAAAAAACCAAGTCTGGTACAAGAATTATCCAGTTGATTTCTATTACAATATATAGCGTCTGGTGGAATGTTAATGCTAAAAACTGTCTCGGCCTTTGATCAATGGGAGCCTAACGGGCGGGAGGTAAAGAACTGTATTTATTTAGGCAGAACAGCCTGGAGAATCCACAGAGAAAGGGAATTCCCATGAACACAATCTACGTCTTTCCTTGTCCTCCAGTAACTGTTTGAAATCTCTCTCTATCTCCCTCTCTCTCCCTCTCCCTCTCTCTATCTCTGTGTCACTCTCTATCTCTCTCTCCCTCCCTCTCTCTCCCTCTCTCTCACTCTCCCTGTCTCTCTCTTTCTCTCTCACAAAATTGCTCTCATTTAACCGCCACAGAGAAACTTCCCTGCCTCCATAAGCATGATTGATGTTTGACTCCGTAAGGGTTTCTCACCGCGTCTTCTCAGCCTCATGGATCAATAGCTGCATCTTCTGCAAGGAAATTCGGTTCACTGTGTCGTGCCAGAAGCTTTTTTCTCGTCAGAGTCTATCTTACATATCTACCATTCGTCCATGCATTTAATATTGTTGTCATATCTGGTCTGGTGTCCCGGCTGTTCACCTCGTGGTTCCCGACAAAATCCAAAGAAGGATCTGCAATGGCTTGATATCCCGACTTCAGTCACTCTCTCATAGACGTGGCTTCCCTGTGTCTTTTCTACAAATATTTTCATGGCCTCTGTTCTGATCAGCTATCTTATATTCGTCCCCCACTCTCATATATACACTCTCACTAAATTTTATCTTTTTATTCTCGGAGTTATTTTTTCTGATTTCTTTTGGAATTTGTAGGTCTGATGAATTGGATCGTAATTACGATTCCAATGCAATAAAATATAACCATGGAATATTAGTGTTTAAGCCTTTTTATTATATTATTACTCTGTTCTATTTCTCACAGTCTATACCGGGGTTGAATAAGACTGACGAAATAAGCTTATTCCCCATATGAGGTGATTTGGGATTTTATTATATATATATATTTCATAATGTGTGACGTCATTTGTTTACATTTGGATACGCCATGAGCAGATATGAATGCTCGTGAGAGATTCATGGAAGATTAATGTTTAAAGACAGTAAAAGCGACCTTGCTAATCGGACGCTCCTCTGTGGTCGAAACGGTTAAGGCACATCAGGCTATGTGACGGTTCCGTATAGGATACAGGTTCGATTCTTGTCGGTGGACGAAAAATTTCTAGGAAAATTTTTCGGACATTCAGGCCGGTAAATGTTGTTTATTATAAAACAGAGCATTCACTTAAATATTTTTATCTATAAAAAGAATGTATAAACATAATAATGTCTTTTTATATATATATATATATATATATATATATATATATATATATATATATATATATATATATATATATATATATATATATATATATATATATATATATATATATATATATATATATATATATATATATATGAACCGGCAGGCCAATTTTATAAGCGGAAAATTTCCCAGCGGCATGAAAATTCCAGACAGCACGTGTATTTGCTACGAAGGCTTACCTGTATACCTTGTTCCAGCGAATATATAAGATGAATTACATCCGCGGTTTTTCTGTTTGCTTGTGACTCGAACCCGACTCTCACGATTGGAACTCTAATTTTCTTGGCTCTATGCCATACGAGCATAAGCTAAAGAAAAGCTAAATTTATTAGGTTGAGTCATAAATAATTTCCGTTTTTGTTCAACCACTCTACTTTTGCCTCCTGCTGTTCGCCGATTATTAGATGAGGTTGTTGTCAGGACGTAAGAGGAGGAAGTAAGACGTGTGTATATTATGAGGATATGTAAGATAGATATCGGGTCACCTTGCACCTGAAGAAACAAATATTGTAGTTTCCAGAGTTGATTGTTTGTTTTTGTTTTTTTCGGCTTATCAACTTTTTACTCGTTATTTAAAGCTAGAAAATAGTTTAGGGTTGTGAGAATATTTTTGGAGTTAATAATGATTCACTTATACAAGCCCTACTATTTAACCCATAGCTGAGGGGAAAGAGAAAAGGTACATTCAGACCCTTCGCAAGGGTATTTACGCGTAAGTGAATATAACGAACCCGACTGGAATTGAAACTCCGCTCTTCGATTACCAATTACTAGCCGTTATCCATTACACCACCTGCACATCCAAGCTTACAGCACCTGCTATTCCCAAGCGGCCGCTCACCTAGGTAATGATCAGGCTCGATGTTGCTTAATTTCCTTGAGCTGACGAGAACCAATGTTTTATGGATGTAAGCTGTAACTTTCAGGGAAGCATCCCCTCGGGAGTTTTTTCACAAAGTAATACTTCTGGGGGAAAATTTTCTGAGTGGAAGTTGCTTCTTAGCAAAGAAACAACAATGGAATGAGGATGGTTTGTCACTATGAACCTTTCTATGGCTTGTCCTAGCTATGAAAGTTTGAACTGGTGGAACTTATTTCTTCCGAATACCTGCCATTGTAATAGCGATAAAGTGTAGTGAGAGGCTAGGAACATTTCACCTGTGGGTTTGGTTTGGTTTGGTTTGTTTTACGCCATATCAACGACAATGTTATTTAATGCCGACAAAACTTCCTTTTTTAAAACAAAATGTATAACTAGTAATTTTTTCGGAAATGTATAGCTGGTAATATTTTTTTTTTAAATGTATAGTTTGGTTTGTTTTGTGGCATATTAACCTCAAAGGGTTATTTAATGCTGACAAGAATTTTTTTTCTGCTAATATTTTCTTTTTCAAATATTTATTGCTGATACTAATTTTTTTAAAAAGTATTTCTGGTATTAAAATCTATTTTTACACTTTCATAGTGTATTGAGTCAGGTTGTAGGGTTAACTATTTGCCCATAGCTGGGACCCTAACAGGTGCTACTACCCCACCAGCAATTAAGAGGTGGTTCCACGCTCCTCAAAACTTCCTGATCACAGGCCTTGCTGTTTATCGTCTTACCCAGGACGGATTTTGGGGATAAGCGCTGTGCAAAGGCGGAGAAAATTTCATCACCCACAAGGCCACGCCATACCAGCTCAGTTACTGCAATACTCCATTCTTAGTCTGATTTGACTCTTGTAAAGATCAGAGCATCGCCGCGAGATTTCGGTATTTTAAAGCGATACAAGGAAGCTAACATTCTTCCAGGATCTTTTGCGATGGCACCGAATAGACGCGTTCTATTTGTGAACAGGAAGTGAACTTTAGACCAAGTAGACGTTCGAGTTGAGGAGCCTCTTTGGGGATATGACCGCCTCTTCAGGATTCGAGCACGTTTAGAGTCTGCTCGGAACCGCGTCAATACAAGATACTGATCCCAGGATTTCAAAATAAGCATGCTCCCCCTACCTTGACAACTAGAATAAAACAATTATCCTACGTCCATGTCTTTGAGTGGGACAAAATATAGCAAAGTAACGGTATCATACATAATATAATTAATATATACATATTGACGAAATATACAATATATTTTTTAATCATTTAATCCAAGTAAGGTAGTAAAGCCACTAAGACACAAGGGGTTACTGAGTGTGAAAGAATAAGAAAAAAAAGAGAAACATTATTAAAGAGCGAGAACAATAGAAGAGTAATCAAGAAGACAGTAGATAACGATTGACATTGCATTTAAATTTGTTTTCTATTCATGTCACCCCATGCAAGGCAGTAAAGCCACTAAGAGACAAGGGGTTACTGAATGTGAAAGAATAAGAAAAAAAGAGAAACATTATTAAAGAGCGAGAACAATAGAAGAGTAATCAAGAAGACAGTAGATAACGATTGACATTGCATTTAAATTTGTTTTCTATTCATGTCACCCCATGCAAGGCAGTAAAGCCACTAAGAGACAAGGGGTTACTGAGTGAAAGAATAAGAAAAAAAGAGAAACATTATTAAGGAGCGAGAACAATAGAAGAGTAATCAAGAAGACAGTAGATAACGATTGATATTGCATTTGGATTTTTGAAGATCAAAGTAGACTGGAAAACATGGAGTCGAAAGCGAGTTCCGCAAGCGAGAAATAGATGGATAGTGAGGATTGGGCAGCTCCAGCGCAGATATGGTAGCAATACTCCATTCTTGAATCTTGTAAAAATCAGAGCATCGCCGCGGGAGTTTGGTATTTTCTGAAGCGATACAAGGAACCGACTATTCTTCCTGTACCTTTTCTGACGTCAC
>OZ038506.1:4321235-4341235 GCA_964036315.1 Acanthosepion esculentum
TTTAGTCCAATAAAAATAATTTTATCCAAATTAAAGATACCGCTATTCAAATTAAACATATTTTTATTCAAATTAAGTACATTTTTATTAAAAACTAGCTTAAAAGTTGCCCTATCCGTAGGGAGGAGTAGATGCGATAGGCAACAATAAACTACAGAAGAACTCAAAATTGATCGCTGCATTTAAGTATTGCATTAATATTTAACGATAATTCTTTTGCTGCCACTTAATTTAAGGACAGTTTGATGTACGTAGGTCCTTAATTTCCGTAGTTATTTCATGGTTGACTTTCGCTTGATTTCTCAATTAATTTCGATTATTCCCAAATTTATCTCCAAGTTATAAAAGTTGTTATCGTACAAAAAATTCGTCGTAAAAACATCACGTAAAAAAACGCCGAAAATAATCGAAGTAATGAAAACTTGGGAATCCAAAATTTCAGGATTGCGACTTTTTAATCTGCTCACAGAAACGGCCTGACAATTTTATTTTGAAAGACTGCAATTTGAGAATAGTAGCTTTTTCATTTGAAATAAACTCTTGAAAGTTAGAGAATTGTGTCCCTTTATGTTGAATAAGTGTGACACAGTGACACACTAACATTCGCATTTATTATATAGCAAAAGAGAACATTATTGAAAATAAAAAGATCTTTTTTAATGACCAAATTCTTTTATTCGATATAAAGATACCTTTATTCAAAATAAAAATAAAAACTCTTATACAAAGTAATGATATCATTATTCCTTTACTATAGAGATGAGAATTCAAAGTAACCTGGCTATTAATGAATCGAAAACACTTTTCTTTGTATATTGCGCACTATGAATCGAAGATACCAAAAATAAAAAGTAGGAAAACTTAAATAACTGGGAAGTGTTTTAACACAGGACAGAAATTGTGACACCGAAATCTGAAGGGACATTGGAAGTGCAAAAGATGCCTCCCAAAAGCTAAGCAAAATATTAAGAAACAATGTCGATAGGAACAAAGAAATTTATGCTTAACTTTTATGTAATATCAATCCTCCGAAAATGACAGTGAATGCTAAATAATGTCATTACAGATGACGAATAGACTTGAGGCAACAAAAAGATGCTATGAATGACATGGTCTGAACATGTGAGTAACGGGGAAGTTTTCAGGGAAATTGATGCAAAGATACGTTTATGCTTAGAATAAGAAATAGTCTCGCAGATAATGAAGAAAGAGGGCTTGGAGAATATGACACTCACAATACATAATGAAAGTAAGAAGTGTAGAGGGAAACAGCGTGTAACCCCTGCCTAACAAGCTTAAATAAATTGATAGCAGAACAGAGAGTGGGAATGATGGTGAAAAAACAAACCTTACTAATATCTACAGAGGACAAGAAGCTGCTCACGTCCCAAAGTGACACGACACGTAATAGAAGAAGAAGAATTTAATCGACCTCAGCACAAAATAAAAAGATTGTTTGGGACTGAAGCGAACATATGGTACATCTTGAACGCAACAGATATTCATCTTCAAGGGAAAAGGGAGACATCTTGAACGGTTCAACTTAATGATACTCCAGGCAAAATATGAAGTCATCTGGAGGGATACTTCCTAAGCTCAACTTAGTATGTAACATAAAGAGACATCTTGAGCGGGCCAGATATTTTATAAGCTCAACTTATTACAACTCAAGAGGACATCTGGGGCAAATCAGATTTTTAAGTTCCGTTTGATTAGGCAAAAGGCAATATAAAAGGACATCTGGAACGGGATAGATATTTTCAAAGCTCAACTTAATTCGGCTCATAAAAATAAAGTAACATCTGGACCAAGGTAGGTAATTACTAAGCTCAACGTAATCCGGCTCAAAGCAACATATTGAAACATCTGGAGCGAGGTAGGTAATTACTAAGCTCAACTTAATCCGGCTCAAAGCAGCATAAAGAGACATCTGGAGCAAGGTAGGTAATTACTAAGCTCAACTTAATCCGGCTCAAAGCAGCATAAAGAGACATCTGGAGCAAGGTAGGTAATTACTAAGCTCAACTTAATCCGGCTCAAAGCAGCATAAAGAGACATCTGGAGCAAGGTAGGTAATTACTAAGCTCAACTTAATCCGGCTCAAAGCAGCATAAAGAGACATCTGGAGCAAGGTAGGTAATTACTAAGCTCAACTTAATCCGGCTCAAAGCAACATAAAGATACATCTGGAGCAAGGTAGGTAATTACTGGGTATCTGGATTGGAATCGATATATATCTGGGTATCTGGATTGGAATCGATATATATATATATATATATATATATATATATAGTTCTACGTGAGATATATATACTAGATCTATCTAATGTCAAGGCGTAAGAAGACATCTGGGGTGGGATACATATTTACTACACTCCACTTATGGTCTAATTACGGAACATCTGGTTTCGGATATATAAGCTCAGCTTAATCCATCTCAAGGCAAAATTAATCAATTTAATCAAGCCCAAGCCTAAATTATAGGATATCTGGATCGCGACACACCATACATCTGGAGAAAGGTATAATTAGTAGACATCTAGAACTCGACTGATATTTTCTAAGAAAATTCTTTCTGAAGAAGGCGGCAAAATTATTTGACATCTTTAGTAAGAAACATACTTCCTCGGCTGAACTTAATCTATCTTATATCAAACTTAAGAGACATCTTCATCAGGATAGATATTTAGCAAGTATTTAGAAAGCTAAACTTAATCCAGATCAAGGCAAAATTTGGTGACATTAGAAGCAGTATAGATATTTACTAAGCTCAGCTTAAAGTGAAGTTTACTCAGGGGACATCTGGAACGAAATACATATTTGCTAAGCTCGCCTTATAGATAAAGTTAGGAGTCACGTGGCTGAAGGCAAAATTAAAGGTCAATCTAGGACTCGATTAACCTAATCGGGCTTGAACGCGTAATCAGTGATCATCTTTTGCAAGATAGATTATTACGAAGATCAACATCGCTCAAAGCAAAATTAGAGGACATCTGGAATCAACTAGGCATTAACTAAGCATAACTTTCTCCAGATCAATACAAAATTAGAATTCATCTGGAGTCATATATATATATAAATATATATATATATATATATATATATAGTAAGCTTAACTTCTAGTTTAATGCAAATTTAGGGGACATTTGAAGTCTGATATATATTTAGTAAGTTTAACTTTCTCCATCTCAGGGGATATCTTGAGCGGGATAGTTATTTCCTTAGAGCAAAACGATAAATATTTATTAAACTGAAGACAAAACGATCAATCTGGAGCGGAATTTATTTGGTAAGTTAAATTTAATGCATGGACATCTGGAATACGATACCTATACAAATCTGCACTTCTCTTGGATATAATTAGAGAGCATCTGGTGTGTCAAAGATTACTACTAAGCTCCAGTTGTAAAAAATTATATGATATTTTTCGTGGAATAGACATTTGGTAACCGCAGCTTAATGATGTTCAAAGTAAAATTTAGGGGAACTCTACAGCGGCACAGAATGCAGATTAGGTTATCTGTAGTGGGATAAATGTTGACTCAGATATTTTTACTCGATCGAGTTTAAGCAGAGGCGACACGTGGATCTTTATACCAATCATTCAGATTACAATTTGAAAGACAACAGTGGTGAAGCTAATAATTGAGAATAATGAAAAAAATTCATCTCAGAAATTCAGACAATATATATAATGATAGAGGTGGGAATGTTGTGTAGAATAATGAAAACATTTCAACTCTGAATTTTAGAACAACAGCTATGAAGATATAAATGGTAATAATGAATAGACTTAATCTCAGAACTTCAGATGATACGAGTATGAAAAATGTGCGGAATAATGAAAAGACTTCATCTCATAACTTCATCCAACCGTTATAAAGATACTAGTGTAGATCATGTGCGGAATAATGAAAATCCTTCATCTCAAAGCTTCAGAAGATACGAGTATGAAAAAATGTGCGGAATAATGAAAACCCTTCATCTCAGAACTTCAGAAGATACGAGAATGAAAAAACATGCGGAATAATGAAAAACCTTCATCTCAGAACTTCAGAAAAATGTGCGGAATAATGAAAAGCTTTCATCTCATAACTTCAGCTAACCGTTATGAAGATACTAGTGTGGATCATGTGTGGAATAATGAAAAGTCTTCGTCTCATAACTTCGGACAATCGTTACGAAGATACTAGTGTAAATATTAATGTGTGAACTAATGAAAAGACTTCATCTCAGAACTTCAGAGAATATTTAGACGTCCGAACAATATATATGTTCCTAAACTTTGTGCTAAATCCAGCAAAATCAAAAACGATCCAAGTGCTAAGAAGATCAATTAGTCGTTCAATAATATTCTGAAGTTTGGTCCTATTTTTAGGTCTGGTTCACGTCGAAAAATTTTCAGTGGCCCCTGGTACTTTATGGAATAACGTTTTCTACCTTTTGAAAAATTTCTGGGCAGTTTACTAACCAAATCCAATAAACTTTGCCAGAAAGAAGACACTGTTGCATCCGTTGTAGCCTCGTCTAATCTGTGTGACCTCAATTGCCGACCAAGCGTAAGGAATGGCGTCTTTCTAGAGTCTCCAAACATGTGCTGACGAGAATGTCGACGAGATGAGCGACAACACATTCCCCTTTTTGATAAAACTGTGTATTAGTGACTGATTAGACTGATATATTGCTGCGGCATCTTTGTTTGCTGTTGACATTCTGCGGAGAGTTGTTTCTTGTTGCTATGACTGAAACCAGACGACGGTCACTCAAGACGTTCATCGTTGCCATGGTGTCATTACAAAGAACCATTTTTTTTTTGTTTTTCAAAGTTATTGCGCCCTTTCACTACTACCCATTCCTCCTGCTCCTCCTCTTCCTTCTTCTTCTTCTTCTTCTTATTATTATATTTTCTTTTCGTTCTTTTTCTTTCATCTCTGTTTTCTTCTTTTTACATTTTTGCCTTTTACATACGGCTACTCTTTTTCTATTTTTTTCTTTCTTCCTTCCTCCCTGTTATTGTTTCTTTTCTCTGTCTTCCTCTTTTTCCCTTGTTTTGTTCTTTCTTCCTTCCTCCCTGTTATTGTTTCTTTTCTCTCTCTTCCTCTTTTTCCCTTGTTTTGTTCTTTCTTCCTTCCTCCCTGTTATTGTTTCTTTTCTCTCTCTTCCTCTTTTTCCCTTGTTTTGTTCTTTCTTCCTTCCTCCCTGTTATTGTTTCTTTTCTCTGTCTTCCTCTTTTTCCCTTGTTTTTTCTTTCTTCCTCTCTTCCCATTTTTCTTTTTCTTCTCCCTTCTTTACTATTACTCTCTTTTATTTTCATTTTATCTGTTCCCTCCTGTCGTTCTCTTTCTTCATTTTGTTTTCTCTTTTTCTATTTCGTTTTCTTTTTCCCTTACTTTTTGCTTTTACCCTTTCTTTACATGCTACTATTTCTCTCTCTTCTTTTTCTCTTTATTCTTTTTCCTATTGTCGCACTCTTTCAACTCCTTCCACTAATATTATTATCTTTTGCCTTCTTTTTCTCATTATTCAATCCCTACTGTTTTATCTCTTTTCTTCTTCTACTTCTTGGTTTCGTTTGGTTTGGTTTGTTTTACGGCATATCAACACCTCAATGGGTTATTTAATGCTGACAAGATTTTGATTACTGGTAATATTTTTCGTCTTCCAAAATTTATTGCCGGCAATAACTTTTTCTCCACAAATGTATTTCTGGTATTTTTTTTCAAAAATGTTATTTTGGTAATATTTTTCTTTCAAAAATCTATTGCTGATATTAAAACCTATTTTTACACTTTCATAGGGTTTTAACATAGCTGGGACCCTAATAGGTGCTACTGCCCAGGCCGAGGGTGAACATGGGAATACCAGCAATTAAGAGGTGGTTGTATATTCCTCAAAACCTCCTGATCAAAGCCTTAATGTTGGATGTAGTTTATCGTCTCTTCTTTATTTTTCTTCGTTTCTCTTTTTCTCTTTTTCTTCATTGTTTCTCTTTAATATTTTCTTCTTTTTTTCTCTACTCCTTTGCATCGATTACTACCTTTTTATCTTTTTCCTTTTTGTTTTTCTTTTAGCTTTCTCATCTTCTAATCATTTTTCTTCCTTTTTTCTTCCTTATATTTCCTTTGCTTTGTATACCCCAACACCAAACATCGACCTCTTGTGCACCAATCAAGCCAAACACGCAAACCGTTTAATTATTCGTGTTCTTCATTTTTTTATTCATTTTTTTTATTTTGTTTTTTCTTTCACTCTTCTTTGTCCCACAATTTTCTTTTCTTTTATCCTTCAACTTCTTTTCCTTCTACCTCCTCTTTTATTCATTTTTCTTTTGACTTCTTCTCCTCCTCCCCCTCCTTCTTACATTAGACGACCTTCTTATCACCAGTTTGTCACTCTAACAAGTCCTTCAACTGCTCTCATGTGCGACGCACACACGTTGGCACGAGAACACATTCTAAAGAGACCAACGCAGAGATTTTTATTCTTCCTGAGGAAATGGGCCAAAACCGGAGCCCCACAGAAAGAACGGGCAAAGTTCACAGGTGCCCACTCAAAATCTAACCAACCATGGTCAAAAGCCCGTGAACAATAACTTTTGTCCACAGGTATCGAGCATTTTTCAAGTAGACAAAACAGAAAATATTGCATGCTTGTTTTACAAATTCAAAATAAATTCTATTCCATCTTGGTTTACTTGATATTGGTTGGCGGCATATTAACCCCGACGAGATATTAACCCCGACGAGATATTAACCCCTATGACTTATTAAATGCCGAAATCTAATTATTTTGAACGCAATTGCATGCCTTCAAATACAGATAAAAAATGTGTTGTTGGTCATTTAGCTATAAAAATTTTGCTATAAATATGAATTGTTATACTTTCATAATGTTTTGTTTTTGTTTGGGGGGTCACTATTTACTTATAGCTGGGACCATAACAGGTGATACCACCCAGGGTCCGAGTGAACCTGAGAACAAAAGCAATTATAAGGTGGTCCCATACTCCTAAAAACCTTCAATCTCCCGACCAGATGACTTGCTGCTGAATGTAGTTAATCGTCATACCCAGGAAAAAGATTCATAATACTACTGCTACATTGATAAAAAAAATGGCATAGTGTCTACAATAATTTATGTATATGGCGTGAAGTACCGTATACATTACGTCCTGGGTATGACGATAAACTACATCCGTGTCCAGGGTATGATGATAAACTACATCCGCATCCTGGGTAAGACGATAAACTACATCCGCATCCTGGGTATGACGATAAACTGCATCCGCGTCCTGGGTATGACGATAAACTACATCCGTGTCCAGGGTATGATGATAAACTACATCCGCGTCCTGGGTATGACGATAAACTACGTCCAACAGCAAGGCCTCTGATAATATGGTTTTGAAAAAATAATGTTGCCAGCTGTACGTTTTTGAAAAAATATATTAACAGAAATAGATTTTTGACAAAACAAAAATATTACCATGAAAAAAAAGTTGTCGGCATTAAATGACCCATTGAGGTTGAGATGCCTTAAAACCAAACAAACCAAACCAAAGCGTATACATTAATATTGCAAATATTTCTGTAAATCATGTCATTAGTTTTGTAAGAAATAGTAATAAATAATACGTTGCTAATATGAGACAACGTGTGATCCGAATAAATTACAAAATCATGGAAATGAGTAAGTTCGGACGTGACGAAAATTTTCACTTAAGATCATATGAAGGGTATATAATGTTGGGTTTCTTAAACCACTCACTGTAAGTAATCCACCCGGATTTCTCGTACCAACCAGAGTAGATAAACTTCAGGTGTTAATGCAAACGATAAAGCTATAAATTTACTGATCCACTTGTGTTGCAAAATCCTCCCACGTTTCTTAATCCGCCATGAGATCTCCTTTGGATCTCTGCCCAGAAGAATTATCTACGGGTGAGTAAAAACCATGCCAGCTACAGCCGGGATACTTTTGCTCTATCAATAAAAGAAAATTCGAATTGCTTTTTCTCACTAAACGTTATTCGTTATTTCATTTTGGAGGTTAGCCGAGTCTTTTTCCGATAGAAGCAATCATTTTTACCTTCTGCACTAACTTTTTTAAAAAAAATCTTCGCGCAGTCTGACACGATGTTGGGTGTGTGGGGAGCGTTTCGGATATTTGCGAGAAAAATGAAATCGACGAGTCAAATATCAGGCTCTTCTGTGACGTTCACTTTCTCACAAAGGCCCTTGAGAACGGTATGAATCCATCTCTTATCCCCCAAGCTATGGGCTAAACTGCAAGGTAGATTAGTCTCCCTAGCCTTGGTCAGCAACCAATGTAAGAAAAGAAAAACTGAATTCCAAACCTCGGAAAAGGCAATGGGAAACCCCTCCCATATCCTGCATTTTAATTTACAGATAATAATAATAATAATAATAATAATAATAATAATAATAATAATAATAATAATAATAAGTCATATGTCTAAAGGGACACGACATTAAAAGAAAGAAAGAAAAACGGTTTGAATCGAATCAACAAACGGAATTCAATTTCCAACTGAAACATTCTGTGTTCACTTTCACACTAATATCCTTGGGGAAGGCACGAATCCTCCTCTTTACCTTCCAACTATGGGTTAAATAACATAGTAGACTGGTCTTTCTGGTCTTGGATGGCAACCGATCTAAGAAAGGAAAAGCTTTGAATTACAGACCGACGAGAAAGGACTCTACTTCCCAAGAAGTCATGGCAATTCACACATATTAAAGGGAACTGTAGAGAGCCGTGTTCTATCCTCCTTATCCTCATAATCTTCGCTCCCCAACGCAATCTATTTCACTCAAATCCCCCCTCTTTCATCATAACCATTTTAACAGTAACATTCTACCTTGAGCGTCTCTCGAGCCTGGTATTGGATTAACTTTAGTATAAATATTCATTTTCAGCACCATCTCCTTTAATGTCAAAATCGAACATTTCTCCATGAATCCAATACCTCCGGGCTTATGGCCATATCGCGTTGAAACATTGGCTTGAATCGAGATGGTCGATATTTTTGAAATTGACAAAAATGCAATAGATGTAAAAAATGGATTACGTACGATCATCGAAGTTAAGCAACGTTGAGTCTGGCAATTACCGGTTGCTGTAAGCTTGAATGTGCGGCCGGTTTAATGGATAATGGCGCGAAATTGTTATGTGGGGGGCCGCCCCCCGATTCCAGTCGGTTCCACCTACGCGCAAATACCTTTCGGAAAGGCATGAATCAACAACTTCTCCCATCTATGGGTTAATTAGTAAAACTTCTACCGCTAAATAATTATTATCTCCTCCCTCAAAATTATTAAAATCTAAAAGTATTTTCTGGCTTTAAATAACCTTCAAAGGGCTGATAAACCGTAAAACACGGATCCCTCAAATCAAATCAAATACCTTGAACAGTGAAATTGCCATTAATTAATACCTACTGGTTATATGCCAAATACAATGAATGGCCATTGAAAATTCCTATCAAGTTTGTATAAAAAGTGGATGTTTGACATTCACAAGTCAGTGTAAGTTTTTGGATCGAGCGCTTTCAGCTGTTATGTTATTCATTTTCAAGAGCCAAGATCTAAATGAAGTAAAAGAAATGTAATTATTATTATAATCTACTTCTTTTCTCAAAATCTCTCTCTCTATATATATATATATATATGTGTGTGTGTGTGTGTGTGTGTGTGTGTGTGTGTGTGTGTGTGTGTGTGTGTGTGTGTGTCTTTCATTCAATCTATTTCTCTTTCTCTTAAATTCTCTCACTCAATCTTTACCAAAGTCTCTCTCTTTCTCTCTCAGTTTTGCTCTCTGAATCGATTTTTTGCAGTCTCATCCTCTTTTTCTCTGTCAATCTTTCTCTTTCCCTGTCTCTCAGTTTCGCTATCTTAATCCCTTTCTCTCAATTTTTCTCTTTCTCTTTCTCTCAATATCTCTCAATTTCACCCACTCAATCTGTCACTCAATCCCATTCAATCTCTCTCTCTCTCTCTCTCTCTCTCTCTCTCTCTCTCTCTCTCTCTCTCTCTCTCTCTCTCTCTCTCTCTCTCTCATTCTTTCATTAATCTTTCTAAATCTTTCTATCTGTCTGTCTGTATCTATCTATCTATCTATCTCTATCTTTCTTTAAATAAATTTAATCCCAATCTCTCCAACAATATCTCTCTGTCTCTCTCTCAATCTGTTTTTTTAATCTTTCTGTCTGTTTGTCCGTCTCTCCCTCTCTCTTTCTATCTCTCTCTACAGTCAGAACAGTCTACCCGGGTGAGCAAAATAAAGGGTTCCGTTCGACATTCCAACCACCTGAAGAAGGCAGGAGCGTACAACGGCCGGAACGTTGTCATATATATAGCGACAAAGATGAGGACAATAGTCTGAGTAATGTAAATAATGTCGTTGTCCTCATATCAAAATACGCAATCACTCCCAGAAGCTGTATGCAAATAAGCTTAGAAGAGACAAGCCATCTTAACGTCACACCTTGAAAGCAAACAATAATGAGTATGAAAGTAGCGAGTCAAAACCAGGTCACGTGACCACTTTCATCTTTCTTTATTCCCTCTACTCTTCCTTCCTCCCTTCATTCCACTCATTTCTTCCTTCCTTTTTCCTCTTTCACACACTCACTCGCTCTCTTCTTTCCCATCATTTTCTCCTTTTTATTCTCTGTCTCTCGCAGTTTTGTCAACACTCACATTCTCAGCAATACAATCTCTCTCTCTCTCTCCCCCTCGCTCTTCTTTGTTTCTTCCTCTCTCATTCTCTCTCCCTCTCTCTTCCCCCTCTCACTCTCTCTCTCTCTCGTTCCCCCTCTCTCTCTCTTTTAATTTTTCTCTTTCTTCCTCTCTCTATTTCCCTTCATATATACAGGTATATATTTACAACACTAGTCAGAAATATTTAATAATTTAAATATTTAAATTTAATATTTTAATACTTTTCAGCCACTCGAAGGTAGAGATTTATTTTTAAATGAATATAGTGTGATGTGAGTGAAGGATTATCCAGTGCAACATGGAGATTAGGAGGTTTAGCGAGGTAGATAACGACTGACCCTTTTTTAGAAGAGCTGAAGTTTGTAATGTTCAGAGAAGCATCCACGTAGGAGCCAATTCCACGAAGTAGCAATTCTTGGGAAAAAGCTTTCTGAATTTCACGATAAAAATCGATCTTCAGATGCAAGAACAAATAGTAATTGTTTATTAATTAATTTATAATTACCGACTTTATAATTACCGACTTTATAATTACCGACTACGGCCACTGACTTCTCGAACCTTTCGACGCATTGGGTAATAATCACAACACAAAAAATGAAAAAAATCCCACGATTTTTTCCTTTCAGTCGGGACCTAATTTACGCAGCACGTATTTATTCTCCGGCCTATACTTGTTAATAAATTTGGATTTTTATTGAGGAAGATTTCTTGTTCAAGAAAGGGAATAATATTCAATTTCTCCTCCAACACTTGAAATAGGTTCCCCACGTTTACCTTCTTTCTAATAATCATTTATTCAACAATGCGGGATTTACGGCTCTCCTTAACATCCTATATACATTTGTGCTTTGCACGTAGCATTTTCTGTATCAATATGTTTTATACTTGCAAAAATTTAAGCTAAAATTTTAAGCTAAATGCAATTTTCGATACAAAAAGAAAATAAAAGTTACTCACCTTGAATCACGAAAGCAACGATAACGGCTAGTATAATATATTAATATATACTTTTAACCTCGTATAATCTGGCAACCCTAAATCTGAGCTACGAATCATTGAAATCGGACCAGTTGGAGCGAAAGAGTTGTATGGACACACACACGCACAAACAGAAATACACTGTATTTTTTATATAAGATATATATATATATATATATATATATATATATATATATATATATATATATATATATATATATACACAAGTTTGGGATCGGTATATACGGAGTGAATTCCAATAACCAACAATTACTATTCTTTAAAGAGTGCTCAATACAGAGTAGAGCAGATATAATTATTTATTTGAATATTACAACATAAATATGTTATAAAATCACGACAAAAATAGCCATTTTGTTTCAACACTTCTGGTGTCTTATCAAGTGATGATGTAGAATATAGAATAAATGGTTTTAAAAGTTTCAAATTAATTAACGATCCTTCGCTAGGAGTAAACGCTGTTACATAAGCTAAGGATCGTTAATTAATTTGAAACTTTTAAAACCATTTATTCTATATTCTACATCATCACTTGATAAGACACCAGAAGTGTTGAAACAAAATGGCTATTTTTGTCGTGATTATATAACATATTTATGTTGTAATATTCAAATAAATAATTATGTATATATATATGTGTGTGTGTGTGTGTGTGTGTGTGTGTGTGTGTGTGTGTGTGTGTGTGTGTGTGTGGCATCCGTCGTTTTCGGGGAACGTTGGATCAGCGCCCAAAGCGTTATTCCTCAGCTGCTGACGGCTGTTATGTTTGAACAGGCCCACATGGGAGTGACAGTCTCGATTGCATCGAATTCATGTGAAGATGCTCTCCCCTGATGTCGCCTTGTTGTTTCGAGGACGCTTCATCCGTCCCAACTGGCCTCATGTCCGTTTTGCAGACGTCAATAAATATTCGGGATCCTCCCATCATATATATATATATATATATATATATCCTCCCATCATATATATATATATATATATATATATATATATATATATATATG
Organism: Acanthosepion esculentum; assembly: GCA_964036315.1. Taxonomy (NCBI): domain Eukaryota; kingdom Metazoa; phylum Mollusca; class Cephalopoda; order Sepiida; family Sepiidae; genus Acanthosepion; species Acanthosepion esculentum. The sequence goes on from OZ038506.1 coordinate 4,333,984, forward strand.
AAAATGGCTAAATGTGGTATATCGAAATTATATATATGTGTATATGTGTGTGTGTGTGTGTGTGTGCGTAAGTACAGGAATAAAATTCCAATAATCAAAAACACTATTCTTAAAAGACAGCTCAATACCGTAGTAATCTTATAACATGCATAAGTTATAAATTGTATATATATATATATATATATATATATATATATATATATATATATATATATATATATATATATATATATAATTTGGACGTACTATATATATAATTTGGATATACTATATTTACCCATCGTCATATATATATATATATATATATATATATATGACGTAGATAGAACATAGAAGTCAACACTTAGAGGCGACAGTCTGTTTCATGCTAGATGCAATCGTCAGGCCACGAGTGCTGTTATTTTTCTCGGCTATTTATATATACGAGTCAGTGGTGCATTGTGGGTAGTCTATTATGGCGGTTATTTTACCGGAAGTCGTTTATTTTATTTATTTGGGTTAAATTATTTTCCTTGTTTTTATTTTTTATTTTTTCTTATCTTATATATTTATTTATTTTTTTATTTTAATTTGATTGGTGTTTTTATTAACGTAGTAAAAATTTGTTTATATAGCTTATTTAATAGTTTTGTTTTTGTTTGGGAAGATAATTAAAGCTATTTGTTCAATTTTGGGGTTGGTTATTGTAGGTTGTTCTGTCTTATTTTGGCGGGAACAGTTTTTAATTTATTTATTTGGACTGAGTATCTTTATTTCTTTTTTCTAAACGGCTAGGTTATTGGTATCGTTTGTTAGTTTATTTATATATTTGGATGTATTTAGATCACTTTATTTTAATTGTTATTATTTATTTGTTACACTGTATTTTTTCTCTTTTTGGTTTTCGATGTTTAAGTACCGTAGTATATAATTTTTTTTATTCTTTTTTTTTCGCATTTATAGCTACTTTTTTCGTCATATTTTGGTCATAATAGTTTTATAATTTGTTTATTATTTACTATATTTATTGATTTTGTTTCTTATTTTTTATTCTATTTCGTCTATTCTAACAGGTGTGGGTTGGTAATTTGTTTGGATTAATTTATTTTGCTTATTTTATTGTGTTTTTGTTTATTTATGTATTTATTTATTTTTTCCGTTTTCGATTTTTAAGTAACGTAGTAAAAATTTGTTTTCATGTCTGCATTTTGGGATTATCTCGGATCTTTTATTTAATTAATTTATTTTGGTCTGGGAAGGTAATGATAGCTATTTTTTCCTCCAAGCAAAGGTTACAAAAGTGCTCAATACTGAGTAGAGCTAATAATATTTATTCAAATTTATAACATGCAATTTTGCAACTTTGTGGTCAGATACCCGTACAGGATGTACGAAATCCCCCGCTATATATATATATATATATATATATATATATATATATATATATATATATATATATATATGAAGAAATATAGTCTTAAGATGTACTATATTTATCGGATAAAGTGTTCAATATCAGAGATATAGCGTGTGAAAAAAAAATAGTGATTTTTGGTAATGGACTTTTATACCCATGTGTAGCAATATTGTACTGATATATATATATATATATATATATATATATATATATATATATATATATATATATATATATGTATATACAATAAAAAAAAGACTCAAACACTTCAATGGTTATAATTTGTTACATTGGAATCGTAATTTCGATCCAATTCATCATACCTACAAATTCAAAAAAAAAATAGGTCTGATGAATTGAATCGTGATTACGATTACAATGTAATAAATTATAACCATGGAGTATTAGTGTTTGAGTCTTTTACATTGTATTATTACTCCGTGCTTGACATTGACTTCTACCTGGATTCTATCCTCTTGGCAATTATATATATATATATATATATATATATATATATATATATATATATATATATATATATATATATATATATATATATACATATACATATATACATATATGTATATATATAGAGAGATTGCTGCCTAAATATACAATATATATATATATATAGATATAGTAATATATATATATGTATATAGATATAGTAATATATATATATATAGATATAGTAATATATATATAAATATAGTAATATATATATAGAGAGAGAGAGAGATATAGTAATATATATATATATAGATATAGATATAGTAATATATATATATATATAGATATATATATAGATATAGTAATATATATATATAGATATAGTAATATATATATACATAGAGATATAGTAATATATATATATAGATATAGTAATATATATATATATAGTAATATATATATATAGTAATATATATATATCGTAATATATATATATAGTAATATATATATATCGTAATATATATATATATATTAATATATATATATATATATATATAGTAATATATATATATAGTAATATATATATATATAGTAATATATATATATAGTAATATATATATAGTAATATATATATATAGTAATATATATATATAGTAATATATATATATAGTAATATATATATATATATAGTAATATATATATATAGTAATATATATATATATAGTAATATATATATATATAGTAATATATATATATAGTAATATATATATATATATAGTAATATATATATATAGTAATATATATATAGTAATATATATATAGTAATATATATATATATAGTAATATATATATATAGTAATATATATATATAGTAATATATATATAGTAATATATATATATAGTAATATATATATATAGTAATATATATATATATATATATAGTAATATATATATATATATAGTAATATATATATAGTAATATATATATATATAATAATATATAGATATATATATATATATATAGTAATATATAGTAATATATATATATATATAGTAATATATAGTAATATATATATATATATATAGTAATATATAGTAATATATATATATAGTAATATATATATATAGTAATATATATATATATAGTAATATATAGATATATATATATATATATATAGTAATATATAGTAATATATATATATATATATATAGTAATATATAGTAATATATATATATAGATAGTAATATATAGTAATATATATATATAGTAATATATATATATATATAGTAATATATATATATATAGTAATATATATATATATATAGTAATATATATATATAGTAATATATATATAGTAATATATATATATAGTAATATATATATAGTAATATTTATATATATAGTAATATATATATATAGTAATATATATATAGTAATATATATATATAGTAATATATATATAGTAATATTTATATATATAGTAATATATATATATAGTAATATATATATGTATATAGTAATATATATATAGTAATATATATATATAGTAATATATATATATATATATATATATATATATATATATAGATATAGATATAGTAATATATATATATATATATATATATATATAGAGAGAGAGAGAGAGAGAGTAATATATATATAGATAGATATATATATACACATATATGTACCTGCTTTTGAAAAATTTAAATTAATGTCAACTGACTTAGAGATTGAGATAAACAGTGATTCTTACTCAAACACGTGTACCCACGAAATATAACGTCCATAGTAATAAAAAACGGATTAAAAAAATCTATTAATTGCCTAAACATCCGTACACACACACACACACACACACACACATATATATATACGTTCCTTAGAGATCAATAATAGCAAACTAATCATGAAGTCTAATCTTAGCGAGATCTCCCTCCCCTGTTTTCGCCCTTGATGACGTGTCATAACGTATTTTACGATTTTCACTCGCTTCTATTATCAATGACTTTACGAAATGAGACATTCTCACATTTAAGACTTTATTTCGGGCCATCCTACTTACCATTTTATCGATATGTTTATTATTTCATCTCTAATAAAATATAATTCACCTCCTGAAATCTAGATAACCTCTTCGCGGCCTCACTATTATTACAATGGTTCTTCTCATTATTTTTCTCGCTTTTGTTTTTGTCCTAACGCAATGGTTCCCAAATTTTCTTTTCTCTGGGTCGCATGTTCGGAATGAAAATTTGATCGCGCCTCAACAAATTTTATGTGATAAAAAGAACATTTAAAAATTTTTAGAAAGAGAGAACGTTAAAGGGAGGTAACTGAGGATTCGAAGTCAGAACATTATCATTGATAACTCTCTCCTCCAATTTGCAGACCCTAGTTACTATATTCTTAATACTTTCTATAATGCAAAATTATCAAAATGATAAAATCAGTCAATAATTATATATAACTATTTATACTGGGATTCATGCATGCAATTATTATTTATTTATGGCATATGAATTTTTTTAAACTGTTTCTAAATATTTGATTGTCTTTCAATCGTTCCGCCTTTTGGGAATCACTGCCCTAGCGTCTCGGCCATTCTATTCTATAACTTTTCTTCGGGCATACTATCTTTAAGGGTAAAGAATGATTAATTTTTTACAGAAATTGGTAACAAGTGGGTTGTACATCTAAAGAAGGTCATAAGATGGTGCGACCGAAACTTTGTGATAAAAACAGAAGCAGTAAAAATGTATGAAGTTCAGGCGGCCGAACTTTAAGCAAGTCTTTCTTTTCCCGGGTTGGTTGCATCAATGTGTTTCTTTCTACCTCTTTTCTTCGCTCTTACTTCTTTCAATTCATATAAATTGAGGTTAATTTTAGAATTTGCAGGAATGAATAGCATGAACCATTTCACCCCACACAAGGTGATCAAGCCACTAAACTGAGAATCGTCCTGGGTAAGACGTTAAACTACATCCGCGTCCTGGGTAAGGCGATAAATTACATCCAGCAGAAAGGCCTCTGATCAGGTGGTTTTGAGGAGCGTGGAACCAGCTCTTAATAGCTGGTGTTCCCAGGTCCACCCTGATCCTGATACAATTCTGAAGGAAAATTATTACCAGAAACAGATTTTTGACAAAGCAAAATATTACCAGCAATAAAAAATGTTTTCGGCATTAAATAAGCCATTGAGGTTGATATGCCGTAAAACAAAATAAGCCAAACCAATCTAAACCAAAGAATACATATTCTATTCATACGAATCTATCCTAAAAATGTTGTCGGCATTAAATAACCCATTCTGATTGATATGCCGTAAGACAAAATAAGCCAAACCGATGTAAACTGAAAATGAACGAAATGCTTTAAACTGGTTTCAAAACAGTTTTCGCTGTTATGTTCATTGTCATTCCAATGACAATGTCTTTTTCTAACTATGATGTTCATCATGAAAAAAGGCTCAAGAACCACTCGAAGTAGAGTGTTACATAGAGAGGCACAATTTATGCGCATATATGGAGGGGATAACGGTTAAATCACTTTTTTCTCTTTAACACATGTATAAAAAAAAATCTACCACTTCGTTGGCTTTTTTCCAAAAAACAATCCCTGTAAATTTTAAGGGCCAAAATATTTTAGGTCATTTGGTGCTGTATTTGTATTTTATTTTTTTCGGCGAAATAACACTAACAGGCTTACTTTTTTCTAATTATTCACCCAATACAAGGCCTAAGATCCTCTCAATGTAGAGGTATTGAGTGAGATTATTGCAAGGTTGTAAAGGTAAAATGTAAGATTATCTGGATATGTCAGAGAGGTAATTGTTAACTCTAGAAATTGTAACGGTCGGGGAAGCGTCATCGGCAGTTGTCTGTTCGACAAAGTAGAGGTTCTTGGGATTTCCTTATCCGAATGGAACTTCCTCCTTACTAATGAAAGACGAAGTAAATGTGGATGATTAGTGCCAGTGTACTTGGCATGGTGGATCTTAGCTGTAAAAGTCAGAATTGGTGGAACTAATGAATTTAGTCCGTCAGAACATTTACCATGGAAATAGCGATAGAGTAGCAATAAGCTTTTAGGAATTCTTATGTGGTGACTCACTAAAATTGGCCTTGTACCAGTCTAAGTGAAGCTTTTTAATTATTTAGATACATCTCGCCTATGGAACTCCCTTCCCTATTACTGTTTCCCTGACAAATACAATCTCCAACGGTTTAAGTGTAGCGTCAATCGACATCTCCAGTTGCCTTGATCTATCCACTTCCCTTCTCCACATCCTTTCATTTTTCATTCCTATCTGCTCTCGCTCCAAATCTTCTGTAACTCCCTTGCCTTGATCGACCCACTGTCTTTCTCTTTCACCACATCCTCTCCTTTACCACTCCTATCTGCTCTTCCACCAACCCTTCTTTAACCCCTTGCGTGATAGTGGCCTCCAGCCTTGCTTGGGGTGATATGCTTAAAAAATAAAAAAAAGAGCAACGGTTGGCACACCCATCTCAGAATCCATTGCTAATAAGAGACAGAGGTAGAGGTGGCAGTGTTCAGGTGAATATTTATATGTAAAAGATCTCTCAGAAAAATTACCGAGCTATCTAATATTAAAATTTTAGAATAGAGTCGATTATGGCTCTCCAAGGCTTCTCTTTTTTTATTATTTGTCAATTTTCATGAAATTAAATGTTAAATACCTACCGTAGAGCAACGTTCACAAGCCTGTCCCACAGTACAATACAGCACCCATCATCAATTGGTGGCAGACAAATCAGTCTATGTGACCAATGAGTCAATAACCTGAACCGCGGTATAACAGGGAAAATGTCTTGTAATCGGACAATCACGTGTTTCCAGGTGATTAAGTATATTTTTTATGAAGGTGTTTATGGGACTGAAAAAAATAAGAAATGCCACCCGCAACTGCGAACGTTTAATACACACACAATACATATTTATTCGGGTGGTCCATGGAGATTTTTAAGTGTCTTCGCAAACTATATTTGACTGGGATATGACAAAGATTTATTTATTGTCTGAATCGACCATAAAATATAAAGACATCGTGCCAATAATAAAAAAAAAGTAACGTAAGAAAATATCTCGCAAGACGTTGTTAGTGAATTTCATCTCGACATGATGAAAATAAAAGCCAAATTGCATAAACTATTTCTTTTCAGACGTTTTTTTTTTACTGCAAAATTTATACAGCACGTAATTCTACACTACCTGTCCTCTGTCCCATCACCAGTCATATTAACATGTATTTTCTTTGATAAAGCCAAGTTTGTAGAAAAGAAAGCGTAATTACTTTCTGGTGACAATTGAACGTAATTTTTGGTTCCCACCCCCAGGATACTATTTATTTTGGGTCATTCACAGTCAGCATACTCACTAGG
>OZ038506.1:4346235-4361235 GCA_964036315.1 Acanthosepion esculentum
CGACTTCATTCTATTTTTACCAGGATGACCCCTATGGAAGTCCTTTAAGATCCGCTTTTGTAGTGTTTTGGGAATTACAACCCTTTCGTTGTAAAGTAACACATTGTCGCATAGAGAAAAGCTGTCCGAAATTTGCTCATTTTTTCTGCTATTTTTGCTTTTGTTTCATTAATAAATTCGTCATTTTTTGCTTCATTTTTTATGTCTTGCAATGTGACTGGGAGGTTTCTAACTGTACAACATAGTACTGTCCTGATGTCTTCTTCGTTTCTTAAGGCTGCGATTACCGTATCTTCCAGTGGCTCTGTCTTTGTTGGTATAAGTCTCGACAGACCATCCGCATGCCCGATCTTTTTCGTTGGTAAATATTCCAATCTGAAATTATAGTTCAGAAGAATTGTTCCCTATCTAAGTAATCTATTTGCAGTGTAAACCGGTAGACCTTTTTTAGAACCAAAAATTGTTAGTAACGGTTTGTGATCCGTCTGAAGAGTAAAATGTCTACCATAGATGTACCTATGAAACCTCGTGACTGCGAAGATAATTTATAGAGCTTCTTTCTCTATCTGTGAGTAATTTTTCTCCGCTGGATACAGAGTTCGAGTAGCATGTGCGATGGGTTTTATTGTCCCATCTGGCATTTTATGTAATATACACGCTCCGACTCCGTAGGCGCTAGCGTCACTTGCTACAATAATTTCTAGTTTAGGATCGTAGTGTACCAAAAATAAATCTGAATTCAATATTTTGATTATTTCGTCAAATGCTTTTTGCATTGATCTGTCCACTACCAAACTTTTTCTTTCTTTAGCAGTTCGTTCAGTGATGCGCGAAGTTTATGCATTTGAGGTATGAATTCCTGGTAGTAACTTACTAATCCTAGAAAACTTTGTAGTTCTGTTATGTTTTTAGGAACAGGCATTGTTTTTTATTGCTGTTGACCTTTCAGGGTCTGGTCGTCTACCTTCTTGATCTATTATATGGCCAAGGTATTTGATTTCCTTCATGAAAAAATCGCACTTATTTTCTTTTACTTTGAATCTATAGCTTTGTATTCATTTAAATGCTTCCTGTACATGTTCTCTGTGTTGTTCAACGCTTTCGCTATTAATCAATAGGTCATCCAGATATGCAATTGTGTACTCTAGTCCGGCAAGCATCGTATCCATTGTCTGTTGGAATATAGCCGGCGCGACCTTAATTCCAAAAGGTAATCTTTGGTATCTGTACAGTCCTTTGTGTGTGTTTATGCATAGTAGTTTTGAACTGTCTTCATCGACTGGAATTTGCAGGTACACCTCGCTTAAATCAATTTTTGAAAAATATTTTCCGACATTTAATTTAGTGAATACTTCTTCTGGACTAGGTAGACGATAATGGTAGTCCTTTATTACTGCGTTCAAACCTCTAGAAAAATCAGCGCAAACTCGAATTTCGCCTGATTTTTTTTTTGACGTAGACCGTCGGTGCAGCCCATTTACTGTGTTCTACTTTTGTCAATATGCCAGTGTTCTCGAGTCTGGTTAATTCTTTATCAATTTTTTAAATTGACGCAGACGGTACGCTCCTTTTTTTCTTGAAAATAGGCTGAACGTTTTCCTTTACTTCGATGTTAGCTGCCATTTTCTTACATCTTCCTAGGCCTGCTGAAAATACTTCGGGGAAACTCGTTTTTAGTTTTTCTTTTAATTTGTCTGCCTCGGTTGGTAAGCTTTTTACATTTTGGCAGTACGTACTTATAGGTAGATCCCACAGTTCGAATTTTTGCATCTAGTCCGTTCCAAATAGGTTTTCGGTATTTCTTAAGACGTACCTTTTTTGTTTTTTCGTCATTCCATTGAATGTTACGTTTGTAATTACTTCACCCTCGAATTTTATCTTTCTCCTCGTAACTGATCTAGCAATTTTATCCGTTTTTAACATGGCAGGTTTGTTCAGTTTTCTCCATGTATGTAGGTTTACAATAGTTAGGTCTGAGCCAGAATCCAGCTGCAGTCTAACTTTTCCGTTTTGCATTTCAACTTGTACGTATTTTCTTATGTTAGTCTCATCTGCTTGGTCAGTCCTCGTGATTCTTATTCTGCTTTTATTTTCTCTTCTATTCCAACAGTGAGAACTTTTGTGGCCTATTTTATACATGATAGACAAGTTTTGAAACGATATGTACAGTCTTTAAACCAATGCCAAGTCCCACAGCAATAGCATGGACTGGGTGGTAGTTTTTTTTATTTTTATTTTTAGAGTTAGAAAATTTTGTTTTACCTGTTCTTGAGGGGGGGGAATCGGTTTGGTTTGTTTGTGAGGAGGGTAAGTTGGTTTGTCTTCGTACTTTATGTATGTGTGCTATGCCAGCTTCTTCTATATCTTTTGAGTCTTTCTTCACACTGATGCATCTCTGGCAGTCTTCAGCTAGCTTTTGAAGTGTCAAATCAGTTTCACTCTCCAATTTAGTAAGGATTCTGCGTCTCATTTCCGCGTCTTTGGTTGAGACCAGACCTTGGACGTAAATTAAGCATTTGAAATTGTCCGCGCTGAGTTCTGATAATTTGAAGTCGTCACAATATTTGTTGACAATGGACGCGAAAGTTATGTAATCTTCGTTGTCCTTTTTTGTAAGGTTCATGCATTTCCATCTTTTGTGGAATAGTGAAGTATTATGGCTGAAAAGTTCTGTTAGCAGTTTAATGGCTTCTTTGAACGTTAACTCACTTGTTTTTCTTGGAAGGATATAATCTACGAATTTGGTATATTCGCATGTGCCTAATTTTCTTAGTAATAGACGTACTTTACGTGCGTCTGACCAATCTTTGCAGTCAAATTCATATAGATCTTCGTACCTTCGGAAGTAATTTGCAAAAGTTTTAGCTTTGTCGAGTGCGTGCTTGAAATCTTCGATAGTACTCCAAATAGCGTCTTGTGAGAGAACTGTTTCGTTCTCAGATTTTTGCTCCTTATTTGACATTACACGTAGCAATAATTCTTGCAATTCCAGATGTTTCTGTTCGTACTTTTGCTGCTGTTCAAATTGGATTTTGATAAGCTCCACAATAGTTGACTTGAAATCTTCCATGTTAACGTATTTTTGTGTAACATGATATTCTGTAACCTGTGTACGCAAAAAAAAATTCCTTTGTTTGCAGTGAAATTTGATATCCAAAAAGAAAATTCTTTTCTTTTTGTGTTCAAGTAGAACTAGTTTTTTTTTTTAGAATCTCGCGTAGAACTTGTTTTTTTTAGAACTTACTCGTTGACCACTGTTATGTGCGACGGATAGCAAAAAAAAAAGGTATGTTCTCCGCGTAGAGAGTTTTTTGTTTTTTTTTGGAGCGGGGGTTCCAGGTCGCCACTAGTTATGTGCGACGTATAGCAAAAAAGTATGTCCTCCGCGTAGAGTTTGTTTGTCCTTTGGGTTACCTCGTCGCCACTGTTATGTGCGACATATAGCAAAAAAGTAGGTTCTCCGCGAAAAGAGTTCGTTTTTCCTTCGCCACTGTTATGGTCCGGGTTCCTTGTACCCCGGTGACGGTCCAAGGTAGAACCAACGAAGAATAACTCGAACACGGGTATGGAATAACACAGATATATTACAAACAGAATATGTACAAAAGAAGTAGAAGTGTTAGTAATAACAATCAGGTTAGGCTAGAGAGAACTATGTTGTCTCGACCAGTATCACTATTCCAATGTCTTACACTAATCGTCTGACGCGACTCTGTCTCTGACACTGACTGACTGACTGACTGACTCGCTGACTCTGTGTCTGCTGCTCCCTCTTGAGGCGCAGTATTTATGAGGTATGGAACAGTCTATTAATATTATGGGTAAGATGGATGGGAGAGATAGATGGGTAAGATAGATAGATAGATAGATAGATAGATAGATAGATAGATAGATAGATAGGTTACAAGTCATTTTGTTTATTATTTCTATGCCCTAATTATTTTATTTCAAAATATAAATTATCCATTGTCTTAATATTTTCGGCTTTCAGAAGTTATTGTCAAAGAGTATTTGTTTTTGTTGGGTTTGTGTGTGTGTGTGTGTGTGTGTGTGTGTGTGTGTGTGTGTGTGTGTGTGTGTGTGTGTGTGTGTGTGTGTGTGTGTGTACCATGTCGATTTCATCGTTATTTAAATATGACGTCTTAACGCATCGTGCCTTTTTTGAATTCGCGTTTCATTTTCAGTTGCCATGCCGTATCTATAAATACAGAATTATATAGAGGGGAAAAATACACAATTTATCCTTAACAAAGAACTTTCGTTGACCTTTAACCAAACTTGTATAAATGAAGAATTGCCAACCAAATAAATCTTCGCTGAAAATCAGGTGGAATGTTAAATCGATAAGACAATTTTTAAAACTTTTATTTTTACATGTTTCGTTGATCAGTCGGTGCCTCATCAGAAACATGGATTTTATTTTGAAAAAGATATACGTAAACGAAGGAAGACCTGATTCACGTATTAACGATTGATTCATTTACTTTAATAAATAAATAGAAAACTGAATTGAAATTAATAAAATCTAATTTAAAAAGACGATATATATAAAGTATGCAGTTAAAGAAAGAAGTCAAGTGTTCATATGATTGACGTAAATCACACTTTGCCTCGCTTATGTGGATTTGGTTCAAATGAAACCCATTTTTCTAAAGTTGCCATAGAATTATGTCTATTTTAGAAATTGTTTTTATGAATTTGGCTAGATATTTTTAAAAAAATCTAAAATCCCCAACACCCGCTTCTGTCGTGCGCACGTGTAATCGTGCAATATAACAACATTTATTCCAATGAATTCCTATAGGACGAATCGCGTCACAAGTCAACTTTCTCACTTTGTCATACATTTTTCCCTAACATTGTTCTTGAGATATATATATATATATATATATATATATATATATATATATATCATATCAATATCATGCATATATATATATTATACATATATATATATATCATATCAATATCATATATATATATATATATATATATATATATATATATATATATATTATACATATATATATATATCATATCAATATCATATATATATATATATATATATATTATATATGCATATCATATATATATATATATATATATATATTATATATGCATATCATATATCACTATCATAAATATTATATATACATATCATATATCAATATCATATATATATATATATATAATAAAAACTATTTTTTCATGATTTGCCGATCAATTTTATTTCAAATATTTTAAAACATATGTGTGTGTGTGTGTGTGTGTGTGTGTGAATATAAATCAAATACAGTGTAACCCGGATATAAGAGACCCGGGTATAAGAGAAATCCGGATATAAGAGAGATTTTCACTTGTCCCAAATTAGAGCTTGTGTTAATGTATATAAAATAGACCAAACTCGGATATAAGAGAAACCCGGATATAAGAGACTTCTTCTCCGGTCCCGACAACTCTCTTATATCCGGGTTACACTGTACCGGTAAAAAGTCAATAGAAATACAGACAAAAGGAAAACTTTTCTTTACCAACGCGTTTCGTCCTCGAGTGAATTTTATCAAGACAAATGTAAGTAGTTTATTTTTCAACAAGCATTTATAAACAGAAATAAAAACATTAAGTTTTCAAAATTTTTAAAGAACACACAAAATTCTTAAAAAAAATTAATTTATTAAAGCCTGAGAGTTCTTAAATGTAAAAATTTTGAAAACTGTTTTTTTAATTGTGTTTTTAAATGCATATTGTAAAATAAAATCCTTGCATTTACCTTGATAAAGTCAACGAGATGACGAAACGCGTTGGTAAAGAATATTTTTCCTTATAAATATATATATATATATTTGGCCTACAACGCTTGACGATACCGAAAGGCAGAAACCAAGGTAACGTGATTGGTTGATCTATTTTATATATATATATATATATATATTGGAAAATTATATGTCTTCATAATTCGACAGATACTTATTCTGTGCCTCTCTGTAGGTAATGAGCTATGGTTTCTTTAAGAAGATATCCTGTCTGTGATATAGATCATAAAAACAATGTCAAATAATAGTAAAAAAGAACACGATTTCACAAAGTATTAAAAATGTTCTCCAAATCCACAACAGTATGCTTCTCTCTCTCTCTCTCTCTCTCTCTCTCTCTCTCTCTCTCTCTCTCTCTCAATGTCACTCACTCTCAATATGGTACTAATTAAATAGTAACCAAAAAGAAAGCAAGGAATTTCAAATGTTTGTTTGTTTTACCTTGCAGTGAGGCGCAAAAAGGCGAGCTGTATTTTTCTGCAGCACGTTGCTGTCACCAGTGCAGGCCGTGAGTGTGGATGGTTAGACAACTGGTAGGTGTTGGCTAACGAGCGAAAGGCTGGCGTGCCGAACGGACCTGCTAAATCCGATAAGACGAAGAAAGAATCTAGCAGCAAGAAAAACTTTCAACAAGTACAAACCAGACGTTCGGACGACGCTACCCACACCGGCTCGACAACAACCATGGTAACACGCACACACACGATGTACGGACACATGCAAGGACGCACGTACACACACACACACACACTCAAACACACAGACACACAAGTTTATGTACGGTTGTTCACATGAGATACGATGCGTACACAGAAACTGTACACCTCTAAACACATTTATGTTGGTAAGAAAAATGATAGATTGATAGATGCATATGAACAGACTGAGATAGAGATAGATAAATAGATAGATATATACATAAATATGAACAGACTGAGATAGAGATAGATAGATAGATAGATTGATAGATAGATATATACATAAATATGAACAGACTGAGATAGATATGTACAGAGCGTGTTAGATAGATAGATAGATAGATAGATAGATAGATAGATAGATCGATAGATAGATACATAAATATGAACAGACTGAGATAGATATGTACAGAGTGTGTTAGAAAGATAGATATTTAGATAGATAGATAGATAGATAGATAGATAGATAGATAGATAGATAGATAGATAGATAGATAGATGTAAGGAAGAAAGAAATCGACATTGAAGTCAACACTCAGAAGCGACAGGCTGCTTCATGATAGACGCAATCACCATATATATATATAACTTTTAAACCTTATTTTTAATGGATAACCACATCTGAGTTAAATAGCATATTTTAAAGAGTATTTTATTTCGTCTACTCGCCTAAATATACGAGAAAAGGTGGCACTTTTCTTCAATAAGCAAATGTTCAGGTCAGTAGATTAAGTAAAATACTACTTAAAATAAACGGAACGTTTATTCACGTCTTACATATCTATAAGTCTACCATTCGTCTAGGCTTAGAATATTGCTGCCACATATATAGCCCGGTGTCCGTGCTATTTACATTGAGCTCATTGATTCTAAAGAAGAATCAGCAATATTATTGGTCCTGATCTGGCATCTCGGCTTCAGTCACTTACCCACCGACGTAAAGTTGCCTCTCTGTGTCTTTTCTATGAATGGTAATGTTTTGGATGAGCTTTTCGCCATGGTACCAAGATCTTTTTTTTTTAATTAAGCGCAGTAGTAGATTGGCGGCAAAGTCTCATCATTTTACAGTTGAAATAGCTAGTGGTAACCTTAACTTCTATGCTAACAGTTTCTTCACTCGCACTTCTCGCTTGTGGAACTCTCTCCTGACTTTCATCTTCGAATAGTTAAATGCAATGACAATCGCTATCTTCTGTCTTCTTAATTCTTGTTCTTTTATTGTCCTCTCTCCTTAACAGTAGTTTTTCTCATATTCTCTAACACTCAGTAACCCGTTGCGTCCTAGTGGCTTTATTGCCTTTGATCTTCAAAAATTTCAATACAATGTCAATCGTTATCTTCTGTCTTCTTAATTCTTGTTCTTTTATTGTCCTCTCTCCTTAACAGTAGTTTTTCTCATATTCTCTAACACTCAGTAACCCGTTGCGTCCTAGTGGATTTATTGCCTTGCTTGGGGTGAAATTATTAAATATGCATAGATTCATATATATATATATATATATATATATATATATATATATATATATATATATATATATATGTATGTATGTATGTATGTATGTGTGTGTGTGTGTGTGTGTGTGTGTGCAATTTAAAAATAATTGGAAGGTTTCATTAATTAACTATTTGCAGAGGTTTATGTTTTCAATTGTAATGTTTTACGAGACATGAATCACTGCAGATGTGTCGACAATTGGATCGGTTATCGTTGTATTAAGTGCAATCTACTAGCAAAACTCAGAGAAAATCGATATTCCATTAACATCCAGATTCTGTTTATTAGTGTTTTGCAAATGGTTCGTTGTGCTTCATAGGGGCGTTGAAAAAAGATAGCTGATGCGGCGGAATGATTGAAAGACAATAAAAACACTGAAGGGCACATGCCACAGTGCATATAAGGTGTTCGTTAGATCCAGTGACAGGACCCAAAAGAGTGTGAGTTCAATACCCGGTTAAGGCAGTGGCGAACTTTCAGAGGGAAATTAACAGGAGATAACTGATAAGTGACATCCATTAAACATGGCACGTGGAACTAGAACAGTCTACGCCAGTGAGCGAAATAAAGGGTTCAGTTCGACATTCCAACAACCTGAAGAAGGCCGGAGCGTACAACGGCCGAAACGTTGTAATAAATATGGCGACAAAGATGAGGACAATAGTCCGAATAATGTGAATAATGTACATACCTCATCACGGAAATATAGACAGATACTGAAAGACCGAAACGTTGTAATATATACGGCGACAAAGATGAGGACAATAGTCCGGATACTGTAAATAATGTACATAATACCTCATCTCGGAAATATAGACAGATACTGAAAGGCCGAAACGTTTTAATAAATATGGCGACAAAGATGAGGACAATAGTCCGGATACTGTAAATAATGTACATAATACCTCATCTCGGAAATATAGACAGATACTGAAAGGCCGAAACGTTGTAATAAATATGGCGACAAAGATGAGGACAATAGTCCGGATACTGTAAATAATGTACATAATACCTCATCTCGGAAATATAGACAGATACTGAAAAGCCGAAACGTTGTAATAAATATGGCGACAAAGATGAGGACAATAGTCCGGATACTGTAAATAATGTACATAATACCTCATCTCGGAAATATAGACAGATACTGAAAGGCCGAAACGTTTTAATAAATATGGCGACAAAGATGAGGATAATAGTCCGGATACTGTAAATAATGTACATAATACCTCATCTCGGAAATATAGACAATACTGAAAGGCCGAAACGTTTTAATAAATATGGCGACAAAGATGAGGACAATAGTCCGGATACTGTAAATAATGTACATAATACCTCATCTCGGAAATATAGACAGATACTGAAAGGCCGAAACGTTGTAATAAATATGGCGACAAAGATGAGGACAATAGTCCGAATACTGTAAATAATGTACATAATACCTCATTTCGGAAATATAGACAGATACTGAAAGGCCGAAATGTTGTAATAAATATGGCGACAAAGATGAGGACAATAGTCCGAATACTGTAAATAATGTACATAATACCTCATCTCGGAAATATAGACAGATACTGAAAGGCCGAAATGTTGTAATAAATATGGCGACAAAGATGAGGACAATAGTCCGGATACTGTAAATAATGTACATAATACCTCATCTCGGAAATATAGACAGATACTGAAAGGCCGAAACGTTGTAATAAATATGGCAACAAAGATGAGGACAATAGTCCGAATACTGTAAATAATGTACATAATACCTCATCTCGGAAATATAGACAGATACTGAAAGGCCGAAACGTTTTAATAAATATGGCGACAAAGATGAGGACAATAGTCCGGATACTGTAAATAATGTACATAATACCTCATCTCGGAAATATAGACAGATACTGAAAGGCCGAAACGTTGTAATAAATATGGTGACAAAGATGAGGACAATAGTCCGGATACTGTAAATAATGTACATAATACCTCATCTCGGAAATATAGACAGATACTGAAAGGCCGAAACGTTGTAATAAATATGGCGACAAAGATGAGGACAATAGTCCGGATACTGTAAATAATGTACATAATACCTCATCTCGGAAATATAGACAGATACTGAAAGGCCGAAACGTTGTAATAAATATGGTAACAAAGATGAGGACAATAGTCCGAATACTGTAAATAATGTACATAATACCTCATCTCGGAAATATAGACAGATACTGAAAGGCCGAAACGTTTTAATAAATATGGCGACAAAGATGAGGACAATAGTCCGAATACTGTAAATAATGTACATACCTCATCTCGGAAATATAGACAGATTCTGAATGGCCGAAAGATACAATAAAAGATTTCAAAAATAGTTTCAAAAAATTCATATGCCAAAAATAAATATGATTCAAAAATATCAAATATTATTCTGGATTATTTGCAATTGCATGCACGAGTCCCAGTATTAAATAGTTATAAATAATTATTGACCGATATGTGTTATATGTTACATTATTACTATTAAGAATATAGTAACTCGACTCTGCAAATTGGAGGAGGGAGTCATGTTAATGATCTAAAGTTGAATCCGCAGTTATCTCCCTTTAAGCCTCTTTGTTTGGTTTTTTTTTTTGTTTTTAATGTATTTTTTATCACATAAAATTTGGTGAGGCGTGAGTAAATTTCCATTTCAAAAATGCGGCCCAGAGAAAAGAAAATTTCGGAACCACTGTTATTCATGATTCATGATTTTATAACTGAACAAATTCCAAATTTGATTGTTACCCATTTAACAGAATCATAATACAATCTGCATATCAAAGAATTTACCAAAGTTTGCGGATCCTTTCATCTCTTACGACGGATTCATATAAATTAAGGGAATTATTTTGTTCTATTACTAATAATAATCGTGTGTGTGTGTGTGTGTGTGTGTGTGTGTGTGTGTGTGTGTGTGTGTGTGTGTGTGTGTCGTAGAAATCTAGTTTTAAATTATGCAATATTTATATGTAACAGTGCTCAATATCAGGGATAGAACGTGTGTTAGTGTAAAAAGTGTGAACTTTGAGATCGACACTGAATGGCGACAGTTTGTTTCATGCTTGATCGGAATATTGTGTTCAAGCATGAAACCGATTGTCGCCACTCGGTGTTGACCTCAGTGTCCACTTATATATATATATAAATATATATATATATATATATATATATATATATATATATATATATATATATATATATATTAAACATTTAAATTACTATCAAACGTTAAAATCTTTTGTTACCTAAATCGCTAAAACTATACCACCCCACTCCTTCCTCCGTAAACCCTAAATACATCTCCTTCTTTACTTCTTCTTTCTTTTTTCTTTTTCTCTCGTCTCTCCTTCCCTTTCAACATATCATTTCCGTTGAGCTGACCGATTTAATAGGTCAATGTCTGACCCTTACCCCCTCCTTCCTCGATATTAAGTATAATAGAAAGAAATATAAAAATACTTGAATTGACTTGTATCGGTTTTCACCCTGGTCGGGTTGAACCGGCTTCCTCCCGAGCAAGTACAGCATCTCGGACCATCGCTTCCCACGCCCGCCGATCCTGAGCCAGGTCACACGAAATGGCGAGCCACTCGCGATTCCATTGTCGAAGACCAACTACTTGCGGACCCGATAGTACTGCTAGGTCATCCTTGATCGTGCTAGCCCACGTCTTCAGCTGCCCACCGACACGTCTTCGCCAGCCAGGAAGAGAAGGAGGGAGAAGTACATCATATAAAAATAACCCTCTCTAAACTCGACCATGTCTCTCACACCACTCCTCGCTAACTTCTCTGTTAAATTACATAAACTTAATACTACCCGTCAAAAGTGTAAATTTTCATTTCATTTTTCGTTTCACTTTTTGAAAGTGATGTCTGATGATCCAGAGTACTTTAAAAGGTCTCTGGTGAAATAATGTATTACAATGGAGCCTTAAAGTGGTCTGTTTATCTTTAATATATATATATATATATATATATATATATATATATATATATATATATATATATATATATATATATATATATATATATATATATATATATATATATATATATATATATATATATATATATATATATATATATATATATTAGCGTATCGGATTTAACTATATGCTCCTTATTCCCAGAAGGACGCAGGCTCGAATCCTAGCAAAGAGCGTAAATTTTCTTTAATATGTTTTATGCAGGCGGCTAGACCAAAATAAATGAATAGACTGGTTAATGAATAAACGTGGCCTCTACTCAAATACAAGTATCCACTAAAAATGAGAGATTTAATATTTTCAACCGAAATATTTTTTTACTTCAAACGTAATTTTTAATGGAAAGATGAGCGACATAAAACGTAGCACATATTCAAATAGAGTTATCCTCTAAAAAATAACCTTTGAAGTAATATATATATATATATATATATATATATATATATATATATATATATATATATATATATATATATATATATATATATATATATATTATATTAAAAAAATTAAGAGATCAGGCAACCACGCTACCATGATTTCAACGTTTACGTATCTTCGGGTGATAGATTTAGCCTACATCGCCTGAGGATTCCTTAAGGTTGAAACCATTGTAGCGGAATTGACTAATCTCCTAATTTTATATATATATATATATATATATATATATATATATGCATGCTACCAGATCATCAGGATAATTCAGAGTCAGAGTCAGTAACGAAAACCTTGGTAATCTGTATGGGTAGTCCCAAGGAGGATGACATCCTGAGAGCTCAATGTAAATTCAGAGCTAATATTTTGAAGAAAAACAGACCACTTTAAGGCTCCATTGTAATATTTTATTTCACCAGAAACCTTTTAAGGTACCCTGGATCATCAGACATCACTTTCAAAAGGTGAAACAAAAAATGAAATGAAAATTTACACTTTTGACGGGTAGAAGAAGAGTTAGCGAGAGTGGTGTGAGAGACATGGTCGTGTTTAGAGAGGGTTTATTTTTATATTTTCTTTCTATCATACTTAATATTGAGGAAGGAGGGGGTAAGGATCAGACATTGACCTATTAAATCGGTCAACTCAACTCAAATGATATGTTGAAAGGGAAGGAGAGAAGAGAGAAAAAGAAAAAGAAAAAAGAAACAAAGGGGGAAGTCAAGAAAAAGGAGATGTATTTAGGGCTTACGGAGGAAGTAAAGAAAGGTGATATAGTTTTAGTGATTTAGGTAAAAAAAAGATTTTAACGCTTAAAAAATCCACGAAGAATTTAATTTAATGCTTGTTAGCAATTTAAATATTTAACTCCTTTACAAATCAATTAGGGATTTAATATGAGTTAAATACTATATTTAAAAACACATTAATAAAAAACTAAGAATTAAAATATAAAATTTTCTAATAGTAATCTTTTAATATTGTAAATGACTGTTAAGGTAACATCTTTATCAGTTTGAGTCTAATTCATGAATGTAATTTGTAACTATTTTTAGATGGGTAATCTTTCTTACTTAAAGTTTAGGTTTCAAATTAAGATGGAGTAATATTTGAAGGTAATATTAAGAAAATGTTGTTTTTTCGTATATATACCACATATACACTTATGTAAATCTCCCATATACATACGTTCATTTACAGGTGCAATTAAACACATAAGCACACACATATGTATCTAAATGCAAAGGTACCTATACATATTCGTATATAAATTTTTACACATTTACGAATATTTACACATATTCATATTTATATTTATTTAAATTTTTCCTTACATTTTTCATTCAACGTTTAGCATTAGGTGGTGAATTAAGTATTTAAATTTTTAAAAATATTTCTAATTTTAATACTTTTACTATCAAGACTAATAGTTAAAGAGTAATATATTTAAATTTAAATTAAATTATCAATTTAAAATTAAATTATCTCCAGATGATTAAAAATTTCAATCTTACAATTCTAATTAGAAAATATTTAAAGAGAAAGTAAACATTAATAATATAATAATTTTATGTCCGTCTATTAGAATTCTCTTATATATATATATATATATATATATATATATATATATATATATATAGACAAATCTACACCCATATATACCTAAATATGCATATATATTTATATCACTATATACCACATATATATATTCACATATATTACATATACTAACTCACAAATATTTACATATATCTACATACATATACAGACCACAAGCAATCCTATATACATGACTCGATATATATATACATACATCTACCTACCTAAAATTACGAATACACATTTACACATATATATATATATATATATTTACATATGCGCCTACAATATATATACACTTACAGACGTATATATATATACTTATACAAATGCATATACATATACACATAAATCCACATATCTATTTCCATATGAGTGTGTGTGTATTTTAAGCATATATATATATATATATATATATATATATATATGTAAGCAAATGTGTGGATGTAGATCCGACGGTATGATGAAAATGTGGAAAAGACAAAGCAAAATCCGAATATATGAGTTTACTGTTTTTCAAAAACAAAAAACATAATAAAAACAGTAAACTCATATATTCGGATTTTGCTTTGTCTTTTCCACATTTTCATATATATATATATATATTTGAAAATAAGAACTCATTTTCTGACTTGTGTAAGCAACCCTCAACAAGCTATCATCCCTATAAAGACTTTGATCAAATCTTTAATTTTGATTTCAACAGTTTTTGAGTAATCCCGAGATTACAGTTTTTATTTTATATTTTGGCGCACCTGCTTATTATAATTTGAATTATTTGATTTTACTTATTTGTTTTAGAAATAATAATTGTCATTCATCAGATTATATTTTTGTATTTGCTTCCTGTTAATATCTTAGGTGGACGTTGATAAAAAATTGTTTGTTGCCAGAGTTTTTATTTTTTTACATTATTTTAAACGTAATTTTTCCATGTTCAGTGATCTT
>OZ038506.1:4368735-4371235 GCA_964036315.1 Acanthosepion esculentum
GGGAAGAACTTATTAAAGAGTGGAAAATTCAAAAATATATGAATGATTTAAAAACAAAGGAATATATTAAAGTAAACATAGAAAGAAATGATAGAAAGAATGAAGGAAATGTCTTTTTTAGCGTTACAAAATTTAATTATTTCTTCTCGACACACTCATAATTTATGTACATGGCAACAGTTAAAAAATGCATCACGTGATAATCTGGTGAGCGGTGCGCAATGTAAGTCTCTTGACCAAATGATGCCAGTCTCTCGAAATGACTGCACGTCTATTCTCAACTTCAGTTTCTCTTATGGCCTCGCCGCATCTCTGCTGAAATACACGACCATACATGTACAACACATTGAATTTTCCTATCTTTTCAATATCTGTTAATGTGTCTCTAGCCAGTCACACGTTGGCGTGGACAAACTATTGTTGCATTAATTGTGTGAATATATAGATATAGTGGTTTTCTCCCGTGCAGGTCACTGCCTGTTTTCGTCAATGAAGAAAGTGTCATCAAATCCTAAATATGGTATTGCATATGTTAGAATGGTAAAGTAAATTTATATCCACCAACCATTCCAGATGACAGAAAGAAAGAAAGAAAGAAAGAAAGAAAGAAAGAAAGAACTTGATGACAAAAAAAAGTGAGAAACATGTTAAATAAAGAAAGTGAGAAGAAAGAAAGAAAGAAATGACTTAATTGAAGGAAAAAAAATGCTTTAAGGAAAGAAATTACTTAATGGCAGAAGGAAAAGAGACAAGAAAGAAAGAAATGACTTAATGACAGAAAGAAAGAAAAGAGAAACGCTTGAAAGAAAGAAACTAAAAAAGAAAGAATGTCTTAAAATAAGACATTTTTCGTCTATTTGGCAGTTGGAGGAGCATGCCAATGTTATTAAAATATTTTTAAAAATATATTTATATAAGGAAATTAATTTTTCTTTTAATTCAAATTAGTATTAAGCTATTATCGTTCAAATAAAATGGAAATTTAAGTTCAAAGAAGGCATTTATTTAAATTATTTAAAATGCGTTTTTCGTTTATTTAGGACGTCTGTGGCGGAACCTGCAAATGACCAAATGAAAGTAATGAATTCAAGAACACACGCAAATATTAAACTGAAAACGTTCGTCTCTATTCTAAAGTGTATTTTGCGTGAAGAGCATAAAATCTCTAATAACTCAATATCTAGAAATGTCTAAAACTTGAAACGGTATATTAATCATTTGACATATGTTTTCAATTCTGAATTTTATTACTCCGCAAAGTTGCTATCTTTCTGAGTAGAGACTTCTTATTTTAATTTTATTAATTTTCAACAAAAAGAGGATTTTATTTTCTCTGATTAATTCATCAAATATCCACTGTACTTTTTAAACTGATGTCAATATTTTAAAGGATTTCTTCGCAAATATTACAAAATAAATAAACAAATAAAATATTTCAGTGAAATAAAAATTAGTCCTTTTTTTATTATTACGTTTCGGTTTATTTAATCTTTTTTTTTTAAATGAATTCTCGTTTCGTTAAAAATCCGGAATGTAAAGAAAAATGGAAAAGAAAAATAAAGAAATAAAGAAAATGAACAACTTAAGAAATGGAACCTGTATTTTAGAATAATTTTACATTTAACTAATTTTTGTATGTTTTTGTTTTTTTACCATTCAAAATCAGGTAATGTTTAAAAATGTTTCTTAATAAAAGAAAAACTATTTGTAAGGGAGATAATTGAGAGGAGTAGTCTCCCTTGCATTGCAAATTCTTGTTATTTTTTTTTTTTTTCAATCGGCTAAAAAGATTTTTTGTTGCTTCTGTTTAATTTTATTTTTTCCCGATAATTGATATTAACAGTATTTAGCTTTTAACAAATTTCATTCAAGAATCTCTAACTTCTGACTGTAATGGTTACCTTGGAAAAATTCCTATGAAAGCATTGTATTAAGAGATCTTCTCTCACCATTGCCCTTTTCTTCTTATTCTATCCCCCAGCCGTTCCAATATAACGAAAACTTTCCTCTCGATGTTTCCCCATTTTCTATAAATATTCTTATATTTTCACAGATTTTTTTGCATTGTAAAATTGATATTAATCATATTTTTTTAATTTAATAAGCATTTTATGTTTAAATAATACATTATTTGCAAAAACATCATGAAATTGAAAATTATAATTCTAGTCCAAATGCAATATTTCCAGAATATTACTTCAATTCCTAACAGTGAAGCACCATCGTCAACTTGGTCAGAAATATCTAAAGTATCATCTGTATGTAACTGCTTCCTCAGATCAATGGTTAAAAATGACTTCGAGCGAATTAAACTCGTTGGTCTTAGCGAGGACCTGTTGGGAATTTATTATGAGTTTGATTTATCAGAAGGTTAAAATGGTAAGAAGGCTTTATAATGGGCGTGTTCGAGAAATTTAAAAGGTGAGCATTCAAAAACAAATCAATTGCAAGGTAATTCAATAAGAAACAACGGTATTTTAGGTTTCAATAATAATAATAG
>OZ038506.1:4376235-4428735 GCA_964036315.1 Acanthosepion esculentum
TGTAGAACAAAGTGTTTTAAAAAGGGTCAAATCAATTAAACGCCCTTCGCTAGGGGAAACGCTCTTCATTGTATGTATATGTTGTTTTTTTAAGGGTCGTGGACACCTATTTCCTGTTTTGTCGCTTTTTTGCGTGTTTATATATCTAAATATGTCTACATGTTTGTGTATTGTAATCTGATTGTGCATGTATTGTCTTTTGCAAGATTTCACCCACCCCTGCACACATCATCACTTCAAATGTATCTAAGTTGTAACGAAGCTCAGAGCAACATTAAATTTTAACATTTATTCTAACTTAATTTTTGGCCTTTCAATAAAAACAAAATAAATAACATATGTATTTTTTCCTCAGTTTCTTCTTTAAATAATTTTATAATTTTTTAAAATTAATTCAGATTAAATTTAAAATTGGTAATTTTTAATTTTTAATTTTATAGTAAAATTTAATATTAATTAGAATGAATTCTATTTTAGTCTAACCCTAACATTAAAGCATTAATTATTATAACCAAGGTTCGTTGTCAAGTTTTTTGAATTCTCATATACTTGTATTTTGATTGGTCATTCCGGCTTATGCAACAGCGTTTCCCCTTAGCAAGGGGTGTTTAATTGATTTGAAGCTTTTAAAACCCTTTATTCTACATTCACCATCATCACTTGATAAGACACCAGAAGTGTTAAAACAAAATGGCTATTTTTGTTGTGATTTTATAACATATTTATGTTATAATTTTCGAATAAATAATTATGTATGTGGGGGGGGGGCTGAAAGGATTTTGTAGGGTTGTAAATATAAATTTTATCATTATCAAAGGGAGATTATGAGTTCCTTTTATATATATATATATATATATATATATATATATATATATATATATATGCAGAAATATAGTCTTAAAGTGTGCTATATTTATGGGGTAAAGTGCTCAATATCAGAGATAGAGCGTGTGTAAATATAAAAGTGGACATGGAAGTCAGCACTTAGAGGCGACAGTCTGTTTCATGCTAGTGCAATCGTCAGGCGACTAGTGCTGTTATTTTTCTCGGCTGTTTATATAAGGGTCAGTGGTGCATTATGGGTAGTATATTTTGGCGGGTACTTTTACCGGAAGTCGCTTATTTGTTTATTTATTTATGTCAAATTATTTTGCTTGTTTTTTTGTTTGTTTTTTTATTTTTATTTTTTATCTTATATATTTATTTATTTATTCTTTTATTTTGATCGGTGTTTTGGTTAACGTAGTAAAAAAATTTGTTTATATAGCTTATTGTTGGTAGTCTATAATAGCCGCCATTTACCGGAAATCGCTTGTTCGCTTATTTATTTGGGTCAAATTGTTTTGCTTATTATTTTTATTTTTATTTGTATAACAGTTATAACTTTCGTCCGTTCTTTTGTTTTGATTTTATTTCGCATATTCTAACAGGTGTGGTTTTGTGATTTGTTTGGAGTAGTTTATTTTGCTTATTTTATTGTTGTTTGTTTATATATTTATTTATTTTTCTATTTTAAGTTACGTAGTAAAAATTTGTTTTCATGTCTACATTTTGAGATTAGCTCGGATCTTTTATTTAATAATTTATTTTGATCTGGGAAGGTAATGATAGCTATTTTTTCCTCCAAGCAAAGTTTGCAAGTTTTTGATAGGTTGTTGTAGGCTGATGATTTTTTCCTTATTTTCCAAGATATTTTTGGTGTGGTGTGTGTTTTGTTTTTTATTTCCCAGATATACTTAGAAAGCATTGTGCTGTTCGCATATTTACTATTTGTGAAAGACATTTTGTGTACATAATTTCTTTGTTTCCATGGTCCTTCGGTTACTCCTATGTATACTTTTTCTTCATTATCTGCTGATTTTGTCGTGGCTTGGTAGATTACGTTGTTTTGTAAACAATTACCGTTTAAGGGACATTCGTTTTTTATTCTGCAGTTGCACGTGGGTTTAATTTGTTCGTGTGGTTTGTTAATAATTTTTCTGTTGTGCTTTTTTATTATTTGTGCCATGTTCTCGGTGCAACTGTAGCTGATTTTTACTGTGTTTTTGTTGAATATTTTGTGTAGTGTGCTTGATTCCGGGAAGTGTTTGTGTAAAAGCTTGAAGAATATTTTTCCTATGTTTGTTTTTACGTTTTTGCTGTACGGTGGGTTGAACCATATGATATTTCTTTTTCTGTTGGTCTTTTTTGTGTTCTGTGGTGAGTATGTGAGTGTTGCTGGGAATCCGCTATCTTTTAGGGCTGTTTCGTAGTCTTTCTTGGCTTTGTTAAATATAGATTCATCGGAAGAATTGTCGGAAAGCCTGCGGTTAATCGATTTAGGTATCTGTTTGATTATAGAAGGCGGGTGGTTGGAGTATATATGTATGTACTGTGGTTTATCATTCGGTTTTCTGTATGGTTTGTGTGTGCCTTTTCTTAGGTTGAAGGTGACATCTAGAAAATCTACTTCGTTTAGGTTAGTTTTTATATCTATCTCGAATCCGTTATTTTTGAAGATTTTAATTATTGCTTTTCTAGTTTTATCTGTCTTTTGTTTGTTGCAGTTTCTTAAGATTATGAGACCGTCATCTCTGTAGAGCCCTGTGTCATTTCTATCTATTATTTTGCTTATTTCGTGTAGTAAATAAACAAATAAGCGACTTCCGGTAAAAGTACCCGCCAAAATATACTACCCATAATGCACCACTGACCCTTATATAAACAGCCGAGAAAAATAACAGCACTAGTCGCCTGACGATTGCACTAGCATGAAACAGACTGTCGCCTCTAAGTGCTGACTTCCATGTCCACTTCTATATATATATATATATATATATATATATATATATATTTGTGAATTTAGGCAGCAATCCTTCTTTCATGCACATTTCATTGAAAACGACAGACAAGGTGCTTTTATTTAGTTTTTTTATACAATTTCTCATGCGTTCTGATAATGTTTTTCTTTTCGGAGGATAAAATATATAAAAACTGTCCGAATGTTCTTTTTATCCGAGCGCTTTCGGCTATACATTTAGCCATTTTCAAGGATTATATTTTAACTGTTAAAATTAGAAATACTTTGTTGTATGTATGTTTTATAAAATGTTTCATTTTTTTGTTTCAAAACACGGCCAATATATTATGTCCATGTTCAAAGTTAATATTATTAAGTGTTGGTTTGTTTGTTTTTATTAATAAGGCTTCCATTATTTTTAGCCTTTTTTTTTTGCATGTAGATGATGCTATTATATTAGTGTTGTCGACAAGTATGTTCCGAATAGTGTCCGGTAGGTCTCCATTAATATTTAAATGAGATCTAATTGAGCTATTGTCAGAAAGGTGTAGAGTGAGTCTGCGTGTCAAACATGTTGTAGTGTGGCCTATATAATTATTTACGAATTTTGATTGATCAGGAATACAATTCCTTAATGGGCAGTTATAGTAAATGGTATATTTTAATTAAACACTATTAATTATATTTAACGGCCTGAATGTTAGAAAAATATGTGTCCTCAGAGAGGGATCGAACCTGTATCCCACACAGAGAAAATTTATAGGACGTCAGGCTTTATGTATAAATATATATATATATATGAATGGATATTTTATACAAGTTTATTTCTTATTAATAAAGTATAATTATTTTTAGCGAACACAAGTATTTGAGTTGCTATCGCGGTTTTTGTTTTTGTTTTTTCTTAAGCAGTGAAATTATTAAAGAGAGATTGTAACTCCGACAGGAATCGAACTTGTATCCCCTTTTCCACCAGGTAAACAGTTTTTTATAGTCGAATCATGCCTTTCCCAATTCGGCCACGACGACATTGACCGTGCAAATTTGAATTATGTATTTAAGCAAAGCACATTTCTCGTTGGGATTTCCACGAATCTACATCTGCTAGCTTCAGCCTCCTACTCGTTCAGCAACTTCTATACAGTTTGACAGTAAATTCGATAATATCTATCTATCTACCTGTTGCGGATTTGAATCAACCCACAAAGAAAAAGGAGACAAAGGTTTTTAAATATAAAAATATAATTTTTTTTTTTTTTTTTGCAAATAAAATGTTTTCAGCGTGTATGAGTTTTAAAGTCCTCGTATTAAAGTTCCTTGTTTGTAGTTGTTTTTTAAGAGGAAAAGAAATGTGATTTTCTTCGCGTGTATGTATGAGAAAAACGAGGAAAAGGAGAAAGTGAGAAAGAAAGTGTAAGTGTCACGTAGCTTGATGACAAAGAATGTACATGTCACGTAGCTTGGTGAGGTAGAGGGATGAATGCGTAAGGGAGTCTCTTTTAAGACGCACCGCCATGAACTGAACTGTTGTCGTATGTAGCTCTTTCTATCTTCTTACTCCTTTTTGTCCGTCTGGAGATTTAAATACTCTTCAAAGGGATCACGAAGCATGTTTTTATTGTGAATAAGAAAGCGGCCAACTGGTTGAAAAACAGAACCTTTTCTTTTCTTTTTGTCATTTAATGATTGATTGCTCTTGGGGTTTATTTCCGTCTTCGCTCCACAGATCTATTTGCTGTGGTAAACCCTCCTACAGTAGAATGAACTCTTCCTCCTCTCATAAATACAAACTGCGAGAGATATGTTGAGAGGAGGCGGGTTTTCGGCAGTAGTAGACGCAGTGCTAATCTACCGTCCGGACGCACACAGCTAGCTACTTATTGCTAACACTATTGTTTTGTATATATCTTTAATATACTTGTTCAACCGACCTTCGTCTTCCGTGTCTTTCTTTCTGGCCCCTAAACAGACCACAACACTATTAGTCATATGTCTCTTGTTCAACCTGACTTTTTGTTTTTATCACTTTATCAGTCTTTACCATCTCTACCAATCTGACTGATAATCTGAACATCGGTTTAAGCATCTACTTTAAATAACATCCAAAAGAATCGCAAGATCACATAAAAACGTTTTTAAATCTAATACACACACACACACATATATATATATGAAGAAATGTAGTCTTAAGGTATGCTATATTTATCGGATAAAGTGCTCAATATCACAGATAGAGCGTGTGTAAATACAAAAGTGAACATTGAAGTCAATACTCAGAAGTGACAGTCTGTTTCATACTAAACGCAATCGTCAGGCCACGAGTGCAGTCATTTTTCTCGGCTATTTATATATACGGGTTAGTGGTGTATTGTGGGTAGTCTATTTTGGCGGTTATTTTACCGGAAGTCATTTATTTGTTTATTTATTTATTTGGGTTAAATTATTTATTTTTATTTTTTATTTTTATATATTTATTTTTTATCTTTATTTTAATCGGTGTTTTTATTAACAATAGTAAAATAACCGCCAAAATAGACTACCCACAATGCACCACTGACCCGTTTATATAAATGGCAGAGAAAAATAACGACACTCGTGACCTGACGATTGCGTCGCCTCTAAGTGTTGACTTCTATGTTCACTTTTATATATATATTATATATATATATATATATATATTCTAGAATGGAGAATAGATAGAAACTGAATGCTTATGTACATGAGGAGCATGAAACATTATACTAAGCGTAACTTAGATGTGGCACAAGGAAAGTATAGAGCAACCAGTGAGGGTCGAACTCACTACTCAGTAGTAATTGATCTAGCCAGATAAGCTTACTGACCATTACACTTACATCGAAGTGCCTAATTCTTAAATATATACATGCATATATATATATATATATATATATATATATATATAGAGAGAGAGAGAGAGAGAGAGAGAGAGAGAGAGAGAGGGGAATGCGTGCAGAAGCGAAGAATAGTTAATCTTCAAACACGGATCAACTTCACATAAAATGTTTTGCGTATCTTTTTTTAGGGTACAACCGAATGAATTGCGTGAGTTTAATATAAACGAAAAAAGCGTTTATATTTGTGTATATCTATATGACACAGGCTTACATTGTTTTCACAATGTGTATGAAATTGTAGTCGTCAACCTCATGAAAAAAGGCTGGAAGTTAGCTGCTACTCATGTAAACAAGTTAGCGGAATGTCGTCTCTATCGTTAAACATTTTTTGTAATATTGTATACTCGAATAAATATGCGAAATATGTGAGTAATTGTGCGTGAGAATTTCAGTCTCGTTTCTGCGACAAACAATCGAACAAGCAAACAAATGCCCTGGTCAAAGGTTCACTGAAAGACTAGTTTGCAAACAAGAATTGATCATATTTATAATAAAATAGTAGGCTCGGAATTAATATAAAATTTAGATTTATCAATCTCAAGCTTATTGGGTAATATATATTTTCCAATTTTTAAATATTCCTTTGTTGAACATATTCTGAAGCTGCGCTTCCAAAATTTCATTTTAAGATATTTTACTGTCTGCCAATTCAAAAAATGCCGCGCGTCTCGTACAACGTCGCTGATTGGTTAATATATATGAATACAAAAATTCAAATAATTCGAACTGGTTTTGTACAAAATTTGAGTTACTTTCTGTGAGCCGATCAATGTACAAAAAATGAGTTTTCAGTGACAGTATTTAAATCTATTTGTATTTTTCTACAATTCTGAAATGGGGCACCACAAACACACCTATATATATATTAGCACGTAAGTGAATGTAATGGATTCGACTGGAATTCGAACTCGGCTCTATGATTCCTCAATCCAATTCACTATTCATTACTCCACCGTGCCTCCTTACGTTTACTTACGGGCTAATACCCTTGGGAAAGGTGTGAATCCTCTTCTTCTTTATCCAGCTATGTGTAAATAGTAGGACAGACTGGGTTCTATAGCCTTGGATAGCAACTGATCTAGGAGAAGGACAACTCTGAATTCTAACCCGCGATGGGTCGTTTGGGGACCCTGTGGCACGTAGTGCACCAAGTCTGTATTCGGCCCTTCAAAAAGTGTGGATGGTTCTTCAAAAAACCTTCACCACATCAAATCTCATGTGCTGGCGTCAGGCTGTCAGTTTCCTAGGGACTGATCTGCTTGACCCTCATACGGGAGTGTCGAGTATATATATATAAAGCGTGAAACCCAGGGTCACAAAGTCATATTCATGTAACTAACTACTTGTAAACAAACCTCTAAAACAGTTATTTCTGATGAAAGATCGAGGTCGATCTGAAATATCAAATTATATATATATATAAAAATATAAATAAATACTTTCATAAAAAAACATTATATTTTCTTTAATTTACAACTTTTTAGTTGTTTTTCTATACACACACACACACACACACACACACACACACACATATATATATATATATATATATATATATATATATATATATATGAGGGTGGACTGAAAGGTTCATAGGCTTACTATGATGGAGTGATGCGATAACAATGAAATTTTGCATGGATTAATTTCAACACTTCTTATTAATAACTGCATTATTTTTCTCTTGGTAAACTGACACCTGACTGTTCAAAGAAAACTTCAAAAGTAACTCGTAGCGACTTCTATTGAAAATGGACGAATTTGGCCTCGGGGTTTTATCAAGTACCTGCAGAAAAAGGGTTTATACCCTGACGACATTCGTGCTGACATGGTTGCTACATTAGGGGATGATGCTCCAGCTTTATCAACAGTGGGTAGCTGAATTTAGTAAAGGGAGGGAGAGACTTGAATATGACCCACGGCCTGGACGTCCTGCAATTGCCACCACTGAGGAAAACATTGATCGTGTCCACCTCATGGTGATGGATGACAGGCGATTGACTATAAATCAAATAGCCAATGCTATTAGCATATCCCGTGAGGGAGTTGAGAATATTCTGCACAATGAACTTGGCATGACGAAGGTTTCTGCTCGGTGGGTACCACGTCTTCTGACACCTGATCAAAAGCGCACCAGGCTGATCATATCACAGGAAAATCTGATATTGTTTGAGGCAGATCCAGCTGGTTTTCTTGAACGTTTCCTAACCCAGGATGAGTGCTGGGCTCACCACTTTGAGCCAGGCACAATCCATGCAGTGGAAACGCCCCTCATCACCTGCTATAAAGAACGCTAACGTCGTTTATTCAACAGCTAAGTTATGGCCTGTTTTTTTATGCAAAAGTCATTGTGTTTATTCACTATCTTTAAAAGGGCCACATCATCAATGGAGAGTATTATGCTAACTTGGTGAGACAGTTACGAACGGCTTTGAAGACCAAACACACAGGAAAACTGACGAAAGGGGTCTTGTTTAATCATGACAATGATCTAGTACACGAGTCCTTGATTTGATGGCTACCGTGCGTGACTGTAGCTTTGAACTGGTTGATCACCCTCCCTATTCTCCTGATTTGACTATCATCTATTCCCCAACATGAAAAGACACTTGGCTGGATAGCAGTATCACAGTGATGATGACTTTTTTCCCAAGACGAACAGTCAGATATCAGCTTCATAGTCCGAACGAATCATTTACATTACCCAATAGAGTAAATAACAGCAGCACAACAAATACAGAGTAGAATAAGCTTCAAAGATTTCGCTAACATTGTGTACTATCGACAACCAAATAAAAAATGGAGTCATCATAAATGGGGATGATTGGAGAAAAACCAAATTATGTAATAAATGGGAGAAGGCGTTGCAAAAATATAAATCGATTAGTTTCATTAAATGGCGTGTAAAATGATACAAACTCGAAAATATTGACATTAATTTTTATCAATGTTACAATTTAAATAAACGTCCATCAATGTCTTTCCATTACATACTTTAACAAAATTGAAAATTTCAATTAATTTTTGCCAACGCTACAATATAAATAAATATCAATGTTGCATTTCTGTTCAAACAACAACTAATTTATTGCTTCTTCCTGAGTTGGGAGCGCATAAGAATAGATTTTAACTTCCAAGTTCGAGTCATTTGCTATATTGAGGGATGATTTTAGTCCTTCCTGATTTTGTTCTTTTTGTAATTAAAGAATCCAAGGAGTGATTCTTCCAAATGTTTCTTACACCGTGTGACTAATTAGAAACTGACTAGTGGTTGGGGTCTATATGATGCTTGTAAATATTCTATATCACCCTTGCTTGCTCACTGTTTTCTAGTTCTCTATTTGTTTTGTTGTTTCCTGATGTAAGGATTTCCCCATTACAGCAAAATTATTACACTACAAAGAATTACAAGATACAAGCCGAAGCTTGTGAGGCAACAAGTTGCAACGCCCTGAAGAAGATTAAGAAAAGGCAAGGTTGCATTTTTTCCTTCTTTATAGCCGCAACTGTGATCTGTCTTGTAAGTTGTTTTTGTTTTGTTTTGCGTCACCAGTCGTATTTTGTGCTGGAACATACTTAAAATTTATTTTTGCGGGAAACTTTACAATGACCCCCCCCCCAAAAAAAAGCAACATTTTATTAATCTCCTTTATTTGATTACTAACAAAAATGCTATTACTTTTGGTGTTCCTATTTAGTAACCAAGACAAAACTATTTGGGCATCAACAGCAATGTAGATGTTTGAGAACACAGATGAGAAGATATTTAATATGGACGAAAGGCATTTAATAGTTAGAAAGGCTATCAATAATTCCAATGTAGGCAATATTTTGATCTTCATAGAAACCACCTTGGCTTTTGCAAATATCAATGCTGATGGCCCATTATGTATTGCATAAACAACAAACCCATATGCCGTTTTGGAAGCATCCCAAAAAGTTGCCATACCAACACCCTCCTCCTTCACATTGAGGGCGCGTCGAGGAAATCCCCTTAACGTTTCACATAAGCATCAGTAATTGGCTCGTCCCATAACAAATCCCAATTCCCATAGTTCATGAATAAGACCTCTACTCTTCATAGTTAAAGGAGCGTACAAAGATAAAAGAGAGGATGGTCCTCTTAGTGTGTACCCCGGGATTTTATTCTCATAATAAAAGAAAACTGAATCTTATCTTTGTCTTCTCTAACGTACCCTATAAACTTTACCAGGTTGCCAACAGCCTTCATTTAGATTTTTAGTTCACTACAATTTGTACTACAAATGATCAAAGAGCGAAATTTCCAGCATTCAGTCTTCTTACTGGTTCGGTATATAAACAAGACTCTTCATAAGGACTATTGCTAGTTTTCACAAGATTGTCCACGTAAAAATTGTTCAACAGCATATGTGTGCATACATTATCAGGGAAATGAGCAGTATGATGTTTGAAAACGTAATTTAAAATAAATGGTGATGCATTAAATCGAAATATGAGGGGCGGATTTTCTTCTGGAAAAAGAAAAAACGATTTTTATCTTCCCCAGAGGATATTTTTATCATGAGGAATGCCTTTCTAATGTCTCCAACCCCGGCCCTCTCAAAAAACATACTGGTTAGTGTGAAATGACAAAAGTAACTTAAGCATGTCGCCCATTAGGTTAATCCCAAGATATGCTGCTTCATTCAAAGAAATGAAGCCATTCATTTTCAAAGAAAATGAATGGCTCCATTAATGGTACCCAAATGTTAAATGCTTTAGCAAAATCAAAAATATTTCAATGAAATCTTACCAACGTTACAATATAAATAAATGTCTATCAATCTTTTTACGTAAAAATCGAAAAATAAAAATGATATTTTACCAACGTTCAATATAAACACATTTCTATCTGTCTTTAATTAAAACGATTTAACAGCATCTAAAATATTTCCCTGGAGCCTTGTTAACGTTACAATATAATTAAGTGTCCATCAATGGCCAATACATAAATAATTTATATCTAACAACGTCCCCAAATACTATCGTAAAATGCGCTAATTAATTCATAAATATTTCCAGATGGTTCATTTTCCCCGTCTTGTTGACTCGTACACTTCTCTTGCTCCTCGCTCTGCGTCCTGGGTATGACGATAAATTACAACCACGTCCCGGGTATGACGATAAACTACAACCTCGTCCCGGGTATGACGAGAAACTACATCTGCTTCCCGGGTATGACGAGAAACTACATCTGCGTCCTGGGTATGACGAGAAACTACATCCGCGTCCTGGGTAAGACGATAAACTACATCCGCGTCCTGGGTAAGACGATAAACTACATCCGCGTCCTGGGTAAGACGATAAGCTACATCCGCGTTCTGGGTAAGACGATAAACTACATCCGCGTCCTGGGTAAGACGATAAACTACATCCGCGTCCTGGGTAAGACGATAGACTACATCCGCGTCCTGGGTAATATGATAAATTACGTCCAACAGCAAGGCCTCTGATAATACGTTTTTGAAAAAATAATGTTGCCAGCTGTACGTTTTGGAAAACAAAAATATTACCAGCTATACGTTTTTGAGAACAAAATATTAACAGAAATTGATTTTTGACAAAACAAAAATATTACCAGGAAAAAAAAAAAAAAGTTATTGGTTATTATTTGACCCATTGAGATTGATATGCCGTAAAAACAAACCAATCCAAAAAATCCTCCTCGTTCGTTAATAAGCGAGGTGGGGTGTTCTAATAACCTTCTGTGCTGTTGGAAACATTTAAAAATTAACAAGCGGGCAGACATTTTTGTTTTTTCGCAATCGCATGCATGTTGTGAAGAGAAATTGGCATTTAAAAAACTATTAATCAACCATAGAATACATAAAGAACTTAGGATTATTTTACAATTGTATTTCAGGAAAATGAGTTGATCGTTCAGTCAGCAATATTTAATCTCCTGTTGTGAGGTTGCACTTTCTTTATCAATTTTTATCAATGTTGACCATGAAAGCAACAGTTTGTTGCTATTTGCTAAGCTTGATTGAAAGGCACACCCAAATGCGCAATTCCTCATTCTCTCCCCCCCCCTACGACACAATAGGTCCCCCCGCCCGATTGGTTCGGACACCTACGTAATCAAGTGAACTGTAAATGATTTTATCTATACCGAGGCGCTTTTATGACAACCGACAGAGTCAACAGTAAAATCGAACCAAAGCAACCAGTCGTTGTCCATAAGTAGGGAAAAATAAATGAATAAAAACTTTCGGGATCAAGTGCTACTGAACCGGAAGATATGGAATTCCGGTCATGGCCTTATATAGTCAAGCTGCATTCTAGGTAAGGGTAATAGCAGGGAGAATTACGGTTGGAGTAAGAAGCGATGTTACGGGCACTCAGTATAGAATCGAAGTTGCAGTCGAAGGAAGAGTCACGGTTAGAGAAAGAGAGGTGTAGAAACGGTTTTCTCGCTGACCGAAGGAAAGATTTGATCGGTTAGTCCGTCGCAAGAGAAGACATAAGATGCCCCAAGTGTTTACTTAACTATACCTCAGGTAATGCCAGATGGATCCGTGAACAAAGAACCCAATATATCGAATACAGGATTCGTGTTTTCTTTTCTCCCCGTGAAATAGAACGCCTTCAGAAGCCTTACTGCTGGTTGTAGTTTATCGTCATACCCAGCACTACTCGGCATTAGTATTCTCGAGACGAGACATCCATTTCTAGACGGGCGATGCAGAAACAGGGTGCAAGGATATTTGAACTCATGCCTTTACGAAGGGTATAAGTTCCAAATGAACATAAGTATTTTCTATCTGAAGCTATCCGGATCGATATGTACCTGATGAAGCCCAGAGGGCACAACGGCCGAAACGTTGCTATAACAATAACAATGAGGAGGACAATAGTGCGCATATAAATAATGTTAATGCACATAACTTCAATTGAGCTATTTGCGACAAGGATTTATTTTCCAGAGGTATTAGCGTTAAACAATTAAACTATTTCATGAGTATAGGGAGAAATGGATTCATGCCTTTAATACTGGTATCAGGGATAAGTGAACATCAACAGCCTCATCTGAAATACAGCGTAAGTCTCTTTTCATGAATATAGGGAAAAGGGGATTCATGCCTTTCCGAAGAATATTAATGGTAAGTAAATCTAATCCCAAAATCACATGCAAACCGATTCCTATGATAGCAGAGAAACATGGATTCATGCCTTTCTCAAAAGCATTACACTTAAGTATACAAAGTTTCGTTCAAAATGTAAAATGATTCGCTTTCCATGAATGTAGGGCGAAGTGGGTTCATGCCTTTCCAAAGAGCATTAACGCCAAGTGAACGTAAACAACCTCAGTCCAAATGCAAACTAATTCTACTTTTCATAAATGCAGGGAGAGGTGGATTCATGCGTTTCCTAAGGACTTTAGTGCTAAGTGGACATTATAAACCTCACGCTATTTTCAATTTATACTGTTTTTAAGTGAATTCATGCCTTTCCCACAAGCGTTGGTGCAATATGAACATAATCTACCTCGGCCGACATAAAAATATATTCTGTTCTTCATGAATATAGGGAGTAGCGATTTCGTGCCTTTATTAATAAAACTTGTGACAAATGAGCAAAAAGAGTGTCAACCAAAATTCATATTGATTCCGATTACAATGGATGCAGAAAGAAGTGGATTCATGCCTTCCCCACAAGCACAGTCTCAGTCGATATTGATCCTGTTTTCCATGTTTGTAGGGACAAGTGGGTTCATGCCTTTTCTAAGAACATTAGTGATAAATAGACATAAATACGCTCATGCTAAATTCAAACTGATTCTGTTTTCCGTTTTTGTAGGGAGAAGTGGATTTATGCCTTTCCCATGCGTATTAATGATAAATGAACCTAAATAAAACCAGGCGAAATTCAATCAGCTTCTGTTTTCCATGTATGAAGGGATAAGTGGATTCATGCCTTTCACAAAAATTATTAGTGAACAGAATACCCCGTTTACCCTACGCTTCATCATGAAGCCATTGGACAGCTGTAGTATGGATGGTCAAATAGGAAGCAACATAATGTTATTCACGTGCCTCTCGCGGTTGACCTGTTGTATGGAAGACGAAAAATAGTAAAGCATATCAAATTATTTTTTAGCTTTCTCACCCACATGTGACAAAAGAACGCTTCAAATTACAAGCCAATCTTAGGAGAATAGAACAATGGAAGATACAGTTATAATAATATCAATAATAATGATGCTGAACGTAAGCACTTCTGGTCCAGTAGGGAATACTGGGATCAAGACGAGGTTGAGGTTACGTGTCATGTTGTCTGTGTTGGGCCGATTTTCAGCAGCCAGTCGCGTATATCATTCAATGGAAAGCCCAGAGGGCAGAAGATATCGCACTACGTATTTATTTCCTTATACATTTATTACTATTCCTATCTTCATGCCTATTAAGGCAGAGCTGAAGTATAGTGGAATAAAATAACAAGACATGTCACATTATCATCATTATTCCTATCTTCGTGCCTATTAAGGGAGAGCTGATGTATAGTGGAATAAAATAACAAGACATGTCACATTATCATCATTATTCCTATCTTCGTGCCTATTACGGGAGAGCTGATGTATAGTGGAATAAAATAACAAGACATGTCACATTATCATCATTATTCCTATCTTCGTGCCTATTAAGGGAGAGCTGATGTATAGTGGAATAAAATAACAAGACATGTCACATTATCATCATTATTCCTATCTTCGTGCCTATTAAAGGAGAGCTGATGTATAGCGGAATAAAATAACAAGACATGTCACATTATCATCATTATTATTATTCCTATCTTCGTGCCTATTAAGGGAGAGCTGAAGTATAGTGGAATAAAATAACAAGACATGTCACATTATCATCATTATTCCTATCTTCGTGCCTATTAAAGGAGAGCTGATGTATAGCGGAATAAAATAACAACACATGTCACATTATCATCATTATTATTATTCCTATCTTCGTGCCTATTAAGGGAGAGCTGAAGTATAGTGGAATAAAATAACAAGACATGTCACATTATCATCATTATTCCTATCTTCGTGCCTATTAAAGGAGAGCTGATGTATAGCGGAATAAAATAACAAGACATGTCACATTATCATCATTATTATTATTCCTATCTTCGTGCCTATTAAGGGAGAGCTGAAGTATAGTGGAATAAAATAACAAGACATGTCACATTATCATCATTATTCCTATCTTCGTACCTATTAAGGGAGAGCTGATGTATAGTGGAAGAAAATAACAAGACATATCGCATTATCATCATTATTCCTATCTTCATGCCTATTAAGGGAGAGCTGATGTATAGTGGAATAAAATAACAAGACATGTCACATTATCTTCCTTATTATTATTCTTGTCTTCTTGCCTATTAAAGGAGAGATGATGTATAGCGGAATAAAATAACAAGATATGTCACATTATCATCATTATTATTATTCCTATCTTCGTGCCTATTAAGGGAGAGCTGACGTATAGTGGAATAAAATAACAAGACATGTCACTTTATCTTCCTTATTATTATTCCTGTCTTCTTGCCTATTAAAGGAGAGCTGATGTTTAGCGGAATAAAATAACAAGACATGTCACATTATCACCATTATTATTATTCCTATCTTCGTGCCTATTAAGGGAGAGCAAGACGTATAGTGGAATAAAATACCAAGACATGTCACATTATCATCATTATTCGTATCTTCATGCCTATTAAGGGAGAGCTGATGTATAGTGGAATAAAATAACAAAACATGTCACATTATCATCATTATTCCTATCTTCGTGCCTATTAAGGGAGAGCTGATGTATAGCGGAATAAAATAACAAGATATGTCACATTATCATCATTATTCCTATCTTCGTGCCTATTAAGGGAGAGCTGAAGTATAGCGGAATAAAATAACAAGACATGTCACATTATCATCATTATTCCTATCTTCGTGCCTATTAAGGGAGAGCTGATGTATAGCAGAATAAAATAACAAGATATGTCACATTATCATCATTATTCCTATCTTCGTGCCTATTAAGGGAGAGCTGATGTATAGCGGAATAAAATAACAAGATATGTCACATTATCATCATTATTCCTATCTTCGTGCCTATTAAGGGAGAGCTGAAGTATAGCGGAATAAAATAACAAGACATGTCACATTATCATCATTATTCCTATCTTCGTGCCTATTAAGGGAGAGCTGATGTATAGCAGAATAAAATAACAAGACATGTCACATTATCATCATTATTCCTATCTTCGTGCCTATTAAGGGAGAGCTGATGTATAGCGGAATAAAATAACAAGATAGGTCACATTATCATCATTATTCCTATCTTCGTGCCTATTAAGGGAGAGATGAAGTATAGCGGAATAAAATAACAAGACATGTCACATTATCATCATTATTCCTATCTTCGTGCCTATTAAGGGAGAGCTGAAGTATAGCGGAATAAAATAACAAGACATGTCACATTATCATCATTATTCCTATTTTCGTGCCTATTAAGGGAGAGCTGATGTATAGCAGAATAAAATAACAAGACATGTCACATTATCATCATTATTCCTATCTTCGTGCCTATTAAGGGAGAGCAAGACGTATAGTGGAATAAAATACCAAGACATGTCACATTATCATCATTATTCGTATCTTCATGCCTATTAAGGGAGAGCTGATGTATAGTGGAATAAAATAACAAAACATGTCACATTATCATCATTATTCCTATCTTCGTGCCTATTAAGGGAGAGCTGATGTATAGCGGAATAAAATAACAAGATATGTCACATTATCATCATTATTCCTATCTTCGTGCCTATTAAGGGAGAGCTGAAGTATAGCGGAATAAAATAACAAGACATGTCACATTATCATCATTATTCCTATCTTCGTGCCTATTAAGGGAGAGCTGATGTATAGCAGAATAAAATAACAAGATATGTCACATTATCATCATTATTCCTATCTTCGTGCCTATTAAGGGAGAGCTGATGTATAGCGGAATAAAATAACAAGATATGTCACATTATCATCATTATTCCTATCTTCGTGCCTATTAAGGGAGAGCTGAAGTATAGCGGAATAAAATAACAAGACATGTCACATTATCATCATTATTCCTATCTTCGTGCCTATTAAGGGAGAGCTGATGTATAGCAGAATAAAATAACAAGACATGTCACATTATCATCATTATTCCTATCTTCGTGCCTATTAAGGGAGAGCTGATGTATAGCGGAATAAAATAACAAGATATATCACATTATCATCATTATTCCTATCTTCGTGCCTATTAAGGGAGAGATGAAGTATAGCGGAATAAAATAACAAGACATGTCACATTATCATCATTATTCCTATCTTCGTGCCTATTAAGGGAGAGCTGAAGTATAGCGGAATAAAATAACAAGAC
This sequence comes from Acanthosepion esculentum, assembly GCA_964036315.1. Classification (NCBI taxonomy): domain Eukaryota; kingdom Metazoa; phylum Mollusca; class Cephalopoda; order Sepiida; family Sepiidae; genus Acanthosepion; species Acanthosepion esculentum. The sequence continues at coordinate 4,393,362 of OZ038506.1, forward strand.
ATGTCACATTATCATCATTATTCCTATCTTCGTGCCTATTAAGGGAGAGCTGATGTATAGCGGAATAAAATAACAAGACATGTCACATTATCATCATTATTCCTATCTTCGTGCCTATTAAGGGAGAGCTGATGTATAGTGGAATAAAATACCAAGATATGTCACATTATCATCATTATTCCTATCTTCGTGCCTATTAAGGGAGAGCTGAAGTATAGTGGAATAAAATAACAAAACATGTCACATTATCATCATTATTCCTATCTTCGTGCCTATCAAGGGAGAGCTGATGTATAGTGGAATAAAATAACAAGACATGTCACATTATCATCATTATTCCTATCTTCGTGCCTATCAAGGGAGAGCTGATGTATAGTGGAATAAAATAACAAGACATGTCACATTATCATCATTATTCCTATCTTCGTGCCTATCAAGGGAGAGCTGATGTAGAGCGGAATAAAATAACAAGACATGTCACATTATCATCATTATTCCTATCTTCGTGCCTTTTTAGGCAGAGCTGATGTTTAGTGGAATAAAATAACAAGATATGTCACATTATCATCATTATTCCTATCTTCGTGCCTATCAAGGGAGAGCTGATGTATAGTGGAATAAAATAACAAGACATGTCACATTATCATCATTATTCCTATCTTCGTGCCTATCAAGGGAGAGCTGATGTATAGTGGAATAAAATAACAAGACATGTCACATTATCATCATTATTCCTATCTTCGTGCCTATCAAGGGAGAGCTGATGTATAGTGGAATAAAATAACAAGACATGTCACATTATCATCATTATTCCTATTTTCGTGCCTATCAAGGGAGAGCTGATGTATAGTGGAATAAAATAACAAGACATGTCACATTATCATCATTATTCCTATCTTCGTGCCTATCAAGGGAGAGCTGATGTATAGTGGAATAAAATAACAAGACATGTCACATTATCATCATTATTCCTATCTTCGTGCCTTTTTAGGCAGAGCTGATGTATAGTGGAATAAAATAACAAGACATGTCACATTATCATCATTATTCCTATCTTCGTGCCTATCAAGGGAGAGCTGATGTAGAGCGGAATAAAATAACAAGACATGTCACATTATCATCATTATTCCTATCTTCATGCCTATCAAGGGAGAGCTGATGTATAGTGGAATAAAATAAGAAGACATGTCACATTATCATCATTATTCCTATCTTCATGCCTATTAAGGGAGAGCTGATGTATAGTGGAATAAAATAACAAGACATGTCACATTATCATCATTATTCCTATCTTCATGCCTATTAAGGGAGAGCTGATGTATAGTGGAATAAAATAACAAGACATGTCACATTATCATCATTATTCCTATCTTCGTGCCTATCAAGGGAGAGCTGATGTAGAGCGGAATAAAATAACAAGACATGTCACATTATCATCATTATTCCTATCTTCGTGCCTATCAAGGGAGAGCTGATGTAGAGCGGAATAAAATAACAAGACATGTCACATTATCATCATTATTCCTATCTTCGTGCCTATCAAGGGAGAGCTGATGTAGAGCGGAATAAAATAACAAGACATGTCACATTATCATCATTATTCCTATCTTCGTGCCTATCAAGGGAGAGCTGATGTAGAGCGGAATAAAATAACAAGACATGTCACATTATCATCATTATTCCTATCTTCGTGCCTATCAAGGGAGAGCTGATGTAGAGCGGAATAAAATAACAAGACATGTCACATTATCATTATTATTCCTATCTTCGTGCCTATTAAGGGAGAGCTGATGTATAGTGGAATAAAATAACAAGACATGTCACATTATCACCATTATTCCTATCTTCGTGCCTATTAAGGGAGAGCTGATGTATAGTGGAATAAAATAACAAGACATGTCACATTATCATCATTATTCCTATCTTCGTGCCTATCAAGGGAGAGCTGATGTAGAGCGGAATAAAATAACAAGACATGTCACATTATCATCATTATTCCTACCTTCGTGCCTATTAAGGGAGAGCTGATGTATAGTGGAATAAAATAACAAGACATGTCACATTATCATCATTATTCCTATCTTCATGCCTATTAAGGGAGAGCTGATGTATAGTGGAATAAAATAACAAGACATGTCACATTATCATCCTTATTCCTATCTTCATGCCTATTAAGGGAGAGCTGATGTATAGTGGAATAAAATAACAAGACATGTCACATTATCATCATTATTCCTATCTTCATGCCTATTAAGGGAGAGCTGATGTATAGTGGAATAAAATAACAAGACATGTCACATTATCATCATTATTCCTATCTTCGTGCCTATCAAGGGAGAGCTGATGTAGAGCGGAATAAAATAACAAGACATGTCACATTATCATCATTATTCCTATCTTCGTGCCTATTAAGGGAGAGCTGATGTATAGTGGAATAAAATAACAAGACATGTCACATTATCATCATTATTCCTATCTTCATGCCTATTAAGGGAGAGCTGATGTATAGTGGAATAAAATAACAAGACATGTCACATTATCATCATTATTCCTATCTTCATGCCTATTAAGGGAGAGCTGATGTAGAGCGGAATAAAATAACAAGACATGTCACATTATCATCATTATTCCTATCTTCATGCCTATTAAGGGAGAGCTGATGTATAGTGGAATAAAATAACAAGACATGTCACATTATCATCATTATTCCTATCTTCGTGCCTATTAAGGGAGAGCTGACGTCTAGTGGAATAAAATAACAAGACATGTCACATTATCATCATTATTCCTATCTTCATGCCTATTAAGGGAGAGCTGATGTATAGTGGAATAAAATAACATGACATGTCACATTATCATCATTATTCCTATCTTCTTGCCTATCAAGGGAGAGCTGACGTCTAGTGGAATAAAATAACAAGACATGTCACATTATCATCATTATTCCTATCTTCATGCCTATTAAGGGAGAGCTGATGTATAGTGGAATAAAATAACAAGACATGTCACATTATCATCATTATTCCTATCTTCATGCCTATTAAGGGAGAGCTGATGTATAGTGGAATAAAATAACAAGACATGTCACATTATCATCATTATTCCTATCTTCATGCCTATTAAGGGAGAGCTGATGTATAGTGGAATAAAATAACAAGACATGTCACATTATCATCATTATTCCTATCTTCATGCCTATTAAGGGAGAGCTGATGTATAGTGGAATAAAATAACAAGACATGTCACATTATCATCATTATTCCTATCTTCGTGCCTATTAAAGGAGAGCTGATGTATAGTGGAATAAAATAACAAGACATGTCACATTATCATCATTATTCCTATCTTCATGCCTATTAAGGGAGAGCTGATGTATAGTGGAATAAAATAACAAGACATGTCACATTATCATCATTATTCCTATCTTCATGCCTATTAAGGGAGAGCTGTTGTATAGTGGAATAAAATAACAAGACATGTCACATTATCATCATTATTCCTATCTTCATGCCTATTAAGGGAGAGCTGATGTATAGTGGAATAAAATAACAAGACATGTCACATTATCATCATTATTCCTATCTTCGTGCCTATTAAAGGAGAGCTGATGTATAGTGGAATAAAATAACAAGACATGTCACATTATCATCATTATTCCTATCTTCATGCCTATTAAGGGAGAGCTGATGTATAGTGGAATAAAATAACAAGACATGTCACATTATCATCATTATTCCTATCTTCATGCCTATTAAGGGAGAGCTGATGTATAGTGGAATAAAATAACAAGACATGTCACATTATCATCATTATTCCTATCTTCATGCCTATTAAGGGAGAGCTGATGTATAGTGGAATAAAATAACAAGACATGTCACATTATCATCATTATTCCTATCTTCATGCCTATTAAGGGAGAGCTGATGTATAGTGGAATAAAATAACAAGACATGTCATATTATCATCATTATTCCTATCTTCTTGCCTATCAAGGGAGAGCTGACGTCTAGTGGAATAAAATAACAAGACATGTCACATTATCATCATTATTCCTATCTTCATGCCTATTAAGGGAGAGCTGATGTATAGTGGAATAAAATAACAAGACATGTCACATTATCATCATTATTCCTATCTTCGTGCCTATCAAGGGAGAGCTGATGTAGAGCGGAATAAAATAACAAGACATGTCACATTATCATCATTATTCCTATCTTCTTGCCTATTAAGGGAGAGCTGACGTCTAGTGGAATAAAAAAAACAAGACATGTCACATTATCATCATTATTCCTATCTTCATGCCTATTAAAGGAGAGCTGATGTATGGTGGAATAAAATAACAAGACATGTCACATTATCATCATTATTCCTATCTTCATGCCTATTAAGGGAGAGCTGATGTATAGTGGAATAAAATAACAAGACATGTCACATTATCATCCTTATTCCTATCTTCATGCCTATTAAGGGAGAGCTGATGTATAGTGGAATAAAATAACAAGACATGTCACATTATCATCATTATTCCTATCTTCATGCCTATTAAGGGAGAGCTGATGTATAGTGGAATAAAATAACAAGACATGTCACATTATCATCATTATTCCTATCTTCGTGCCTATCAAGGGAGAGCTGATGTAGAGCGGAATAAATAACAAGACATGTCACATTATCATCATTATTCCTATCTTCGTGCCTATTAAGGGAGAGCTGATGTATAGTGGAATAAAATAACAAGACATGTCACATTATCATCATTATTCCTATCTTCATGCCTATTAAGGGAGAGCTGATGTATAGTGGAATAAAATAACAAGACATGTCACATTATCATCATTATTCCAATCTTCATGCCTATTAAGGGAGAGCTGATGTAGAGCGGAATAAAATAACAAGACATGTCACATTATCATCATTATTCCTATCTTCATGCCTATTAAGGGAGAGCTGATGTATAGTGGAATAAAATAACAAGACATGTCACATTATCATCATTATTCCTATCTTCGTGCCTATTAAGGGAGAGCTGACGTCTAGTGGAATAAAATAACAAGACATGTCACATTATCATCATTATTCCTATCTTCATGCCTATTAAGGGAGAGCTGATGTATAGTGGAATAAAATAACAAGACATGTCACATTATCATCATTATTCCTATCTTCGTGCCTATTAAAGGAGAGCTGATGTATAGTGGAATAAAATAACAAGACATGTCACATTATCATCATTATTCCTATCTTCATGCCTATTAAGGGAGAGCTGATGTATAGTGGAATAAAATAACAAGACATGTCACATTATCATCATTATTCCTATCTTCGTGCCTATTAAAGGAGAGATGATGTATAGTGGAATAAAATAACAAGACATGTCACATTATCATCATTATTCCTATCTTCATGCCTATTAAGGCAGAGCTGATGTATAGTGGAATAAAATAACAAGACATGTCACATTGTCATCATTATTCCTATCTTCATGCCTATTAAGGGAGAGCTGATGTATAGTGGAATAAAATAACAAGACATGTCACATTATCATCATTATTCCTATCTTCGTGCCTATTAAAGGAGAGCTGATGTATAGTGGAATAAAATAACAAGACATGTCACATTATCATCATTATTCCTATCTTCAAGCCTATTAAGGGAGAGCTGATGTATAGTGGAATAAAATAACAAGACATGTCACATTATCATCATTATTCCTATCTTCGTGCCTATTAAGGGAGAGCTGATGTATAGTGGAATAAAATAAGAAGACATGTCACATTATCATCATTATTCCTATCTTCATGCCTATTAAGGGAGAGCTGATGTATAGTGGAATAAAATAACAAGACATGTCACATTATCATCATTATTCCTATCTTCTTGCCTATCAAGGGAGAGCTGACGTCTAGTGGAATAAAATAACAAGACATGTCACATTATCATCATTATTCCTATCTTCATGCCTATTAAGGGAGAGCTGATGTATAGTGGAATAAAATAACAAGACATGTCACATTATCATCATTATTCCTATCTTCATGCCTATTAAGGGAGAGCTGATGTATAGTGGAATAAAATAACAAGACATGTCACATTATCATCATTATTCCTATCTTCATGCCTATTAAGGGAGAGCTGATGTATAGTGGAATAAAATAACAAGACATGTCACATTATCATCATTATTCCTATCTTCATGCCTATTAAGGGAGAGCTGATGTATAGTGGAATAAAATAACAAGACATGTCACATTATCATCATTATTCCTATCTTCGTGCCTATTAAAGGAGAGCTGATGTATAGTGGAATAAAATAACAAGACATGTCACATTATCATCATTATTCCTATCTTCATGCCTATTAAGGGAGAGCTGATGTATAGTGGAATAAAATAACAAGACATGTCACATTATCATCATTATTCCTATCTTCATGCCTATTAAGGGAGAGCTGTTGTATAGTGGAATAAAATAACAAGACATGTCACATTATCATCATTATTCCTATCTTCATGCCTATTAAGGGAGAGCTGATGTATAGTGGAATAAAATAACAAGACATGTCACATTATCATCATTATTCCTATCTTCGTGCCTATTAAAGGAGAGCTGATGTATAGTGGAATAAAATAACAAGACATGTCACATTATCATCATTATTCCTATCTTCATGCCTATTAAGGGAGAGCTGATGTATAGTGGAATAAAATAACAAGACATGTCACATTATCATCATTATTCCTATCTTCATGCCTATTAAGGGAGAGCTGATGTATAGTGGAATAAAATAACAAGACATGTCACATTATCATCATTATTCCTATCTTCATGCCTATTAAGGGAGAGCTGATGTATAGTGGAATAAAATAACAAGACATGTCACATTATCATCATTATTCCTATCTTCATGCCTATTAAGGGAGAGCTGATGTATAGTGGAATAAAATAACAAGACATGTCATATTATCATCATTATTCCTATCTTCTTGCCTATCAAGGGAGAGCTGACGTCTAGTGGAATAAAATAACAAGACATGTCACATTATCATCATTATTCCTATCTTCATGCCTATTAAGGGAGAGCTGATGTATAGTGGAATAAAATAACAAGACATGTCACATTATCATCATTATTCCTATCTTCGTGCCTATCAAGGGAGAGCTGATGTAGAGCGGAATAAAATAACAAGACATGTCACATTATCATCATTATTCCTATCTTCTTGCCTATTAAGGGAGAGCTGACGTCTAGTGGAATAAAAAAAACAAGACATGTCACATTATCATCATTATTCCTATCTTCATGCCTATTAAAGGAGAGCTGATGTATAGTGGAATAAAATAACAAGACATGTCACATTATCATCATTATTCCTATCTTCATGCCTATTAAAGGAGAGCTGATGTATAGTGGAATAAAATAACAAGACATGTCACATTATCATCATTATTCCTATCTTCATGCCTATTAAGGGAGAGCTGATGTATAGTGGAATAAAATAACAAGACATGTCACATTATCATCATTATTCCTATCTTCTTGCCTATTAAGGGAGAGCTGATGTATAGTGGAATAAAATAACAAGACATGTCACATTATCATCATTATTCCTATCTTCATGCCTATTAAGGGAGAGCTGATGTATAGTGGAATAAAATAACAAGACATGTCACATTATCATCATTATTCCTATCTTCGTGCCTATTAAGGGAGAGCTGATGTATAGTGGAATAAAATAACAAGACATGTCACATTATCATCATTATTCCTATCTTCGTGCCTATTAAGGGAGAGCTGACGTCTAGTGGAATAAAATAACAAGACATGTCACATTATCATCATTATTCCTATGTTCATGCCTATTAAAGGAGAGCTGATATATAGTGGAATAAAATAACAAGACATGTCACATTATCATCATTATTCCTATCTTCATGCCTATTAAGGGAGAGCTGATGTATAGTGGAATAAAATAACAAGACATGTCACATTATCATCATTATTCCTATCTTCATGCCTATTAAGGGAGAGCTGATGTATAGTGGAATAAAATAACAAGACATGTCACATTATCATCATTATTCCTATCTTCGTGCCTATTAAGGGAGAGCTGACGTCTAGTGGAATAAAATAACAAGACATGTCACATTATCATCATTATTCCTATCTTCATGCCTATTAAGGGAGAGCTGATGTATAGTGGAATAAAATAACAAGACATGTCACATTATCATCATTATTCCTATCTTCATGCCTATTAAGGGAGAGCTGATGTATAGCGGAATAAAATAACAAGACATGTCACATTATCATCATTAGTATTATTGTCTGTGGTATCATTTTACCAGAAAATTATTTTAAGTGCCTAATTACCAAGTCCCGTCCGGGGTCTGTGAGTGAAAAGTGCACTGCAGCAGAGTTATTTATGCACTTTGGGGACGTTTCGTTTAAATGCAAATGGTTTTGCCGATGATATTAGCTGTTCCGCACAAACTCATCTTTTACAGCTCTCAGATGCTGATGTGTCCAGGAATTTTACTCCCCTAATTTTCGGTAGCCATCTTTATCATACTCAATATTTCTATCAGAAAAGTGTAATCATAATTTTAAGTCTCCACATTTTAGTTACTTATTATTTTGTTTGATTTCTGTTGCATACAGATTTCTTTCTGGGTCCAAACCAGAGATCTAAGGTCCGAAATGGTTTCATGACATTTTCCCCTGATCAGCCTTGTAAAAAAAAAACAAAAAAAAAACAACAAATGACAACCAAAGGTCACACACATTATGCATAGATAAAGCTCTCCGTAATGTGTGGGCTGTACTTGTAAGTACAATTTTTTTTATTTGTTTAAGGCATAGGCTACCAAAGATCCCTTCAATTAATCTACCGGAATCTTTTCCAACCAATCTGAGGGCTCCAACTACAACAGGAATTTTGAGATTTCGATCTCAAAGTCCTTATAGTTTGATAGTCTTTTGAAGCACTTCAAAGATACCTTAGTCTGCAGGAACTGCTATGTCAATAAGAAATCATCATTATTATTATTATTATTATTATTATTATTATTATTATTTTACTTTCTTTACCCATTTGTGACGAAAGCCTGCTTAAATTTACGAGCCTCTCGTGGGACAGCTGTAGTATGGATGACCAAAATCCACAAAACATCACATTATTTATCCACTTATATGTGACGAAATCCCGCTTAAATTGACGAGACAGGACAGTTGTAGTTGGGATAATCCAAAATTATAAAATGTGTCACGTTATTCTTTTTATCTTACTTTTTTATTTTTTATATCTGTGAAAGGTCATTTAAATTTACAAGTATTTCACGGTGCAAATTCGCGTGCTGATCGTCGTCGAAAATGGAATTGGCGTATCGATTTCTAGTTCCAGATGAAGGTGTTGCATTCACTTTCGCACAAATACCAAAATGGAAAGGCATGTATCCATGTACCCACCTCCCAGGTTGGAGTTAACAGAAGGGCCCTTTAACATTGGCTGGCAAGCATAGCTAGAAAGACAAATCTGAATTTAAAACTGATTGGACATGGAGCAAATTTTCGAGCTGATCCAGTCGCGTTTCTATCAAAACGGGAAATTACATTTTTTTCTGAACGGCCATTGCATCTATTATCCTTTTGTACGAACGCAGTTGTTCCCGTCCTTGGTCCTACGCTGTTTTGAATCTTCATTAACGACCTTCCCGATGATATCAGCTCTCAACTCGGTGTCTACGCTGACGACTCAACCATTTACTCCTGTCTCGATGGTAAGGCTGGTCAGTCCGACAAGATCAAAATGACAACTGATGTCCAAAACGACATCAAGACCGTCATTAACTGGAGAAAAAGAGTAGCTTGCCAATTTTAACGCCTCCAAAACTAAACTTCTCTCCATTAATCATCTGAGAGATCCCATTCTGCCTTTCATCATTATGGCTGATGCTATCCTCCATGAAAATGATTCGTTGCGTCTTTTCGGGCTAACTCTCCTCAGCTGACATGAAGTGGAATGAATATATTAAATCCATTGCTAGGTCAGATGCTAAGAAAGTATGTTCACTGTGCCGGGCAAGACAATTTTTCTCTCCGGAAACAATCTTGCATATCTATAAGTCTATCATTCGTCCATGCTTAGAATATTGCTGCTATATATGGTCCGGTGCCCCTGCTATTTACCTGGAGCTCCGAGACTGTCGGCGGGATCTCATCAATTTAGCTTAGATCTAACGTATAATGGCTCTGAATTCTTAATCGGAGAAGCGAATTCCAATTTCTGCTGTGTTCATTCAACTTGGCATCTAAGCAGATGATATTACCATTTACTTCTTCCTTGATACTAAGGCTGATCAGTCCGACAAGGTCAAAATGACAACTGATGTACAAAACGACATCAAGAGCGTCGTAAACTGGGACAAAAATGGCTCGTCAATTCTAACTCCTCCGAAAGTAAACTTTTCTCCATTAATTATTTGAGTGTCCCCCTCGCTACCTTCCATCAGCATTGGTGATGCTATCCTCCAGGTAAATGACCAATTACGCCTCCTCGGGCCGACGTTCTCAGCTGACAAGTATCCATCGCCAGATCAACTGCTAAGAAAGTCGGTCCACTGTGCCATGCGAGACAATTTTTCTCTTTGGAATCTAGCTTGCATATCTATGTCTACCATTCGTCCACGCTTAGAATATTGCTGCCATATATGGTCCAGTGTCCCTGCTCTTTTTCTGGAGCTCCTCGATAAGGTCCAAAGAAGAATCAGAAATATTATTAGTCTCGCTGCTCGACTTCAGTCACTTGCCCACCACCGTAAGTTTTCCTCTCGGTGTCATTTTATGGATATTTTTATGGTAATTGTTCAGATGCACTCTTCGTACCTAGACTTTATAAATTTACGCGCAATACTAGTCTCATCAGTTTATTGTTGAACTGGTTATATGCAACCGTAAGTTCTATGCTAACAGTTCCTTCGCACTTCTCGCTTGTGGAACTCTCTTCCGGTTTCAATGCTCTCCGGCCAACTTTAATCTTCAAACGTTTAGATGCAATCTCCTCATTACTCTTCCTTTGTTCCCGCTCCTTGGTAATGATTCTGTTTTCTAATCCGTCTACATGTATATGCTCTTTGGTTGAGAAAATGGCTGCTGTATCTTTAATGAAAAACTATAAATATATGGGCGTGGCCGAGTGGTTAAAACGTTCGCATGAGACACGGTTCCTCTCTGTGCCATTTTATAAATACTTTCACGGTAATTGTTCGGATGAGCTCTTCGTCATTGTACCTTAGACTTTATGAATTTAAGCGCGATGCTAAACTGGCGTCGATATTTCATCAATTCACAGTCGAGCTAGCTAGATGTGGCCGTAGCTTCTATAGTGACAGTTTCTTATCCCGCACTTCTCGCTTGTGGAACTCCTTACCGGCCCCATGCTTTCCAGCCAACTATAATCTGCAAAAATTTAAATGCTATAACAATCGCTATCTACCGTCCTCCTTATTACTCTTTTCTCTTTCTACTCATTACTAATATATTTATCTACCCCCCTCCCTCACGAGAGTTGCATGTGGCACAAGGCTGGGTTTAGCGTGGGTTCTCCGAGCTCGTAGGCTCGGCCAAAAATATTCCCTTTCGAACGCGTATAAACGGGTTCAGGGTCAGTCTACCTCCCGAAACGAGACTGCCCTTCGGCGGAGCCTCGTCCGGGTTCCTCTCTGTCCGAAGGCAGAGAGTTCGACTGTCGAGCTGGAACAGATCGCAGCTACTCATTACTAATGTTTCTCTTCCTAATTCTTCCACATCCTGTAAACTCCTTGCGTGCTAGTGCTCAGGGTGAAACCGATTTAAAAAAAAAAAAAAAAACACCTACGCAAACCAGAGCAATAATGTATAGCGTGGTGAAGCTGTGGTCTTATACTCTACAGGGGAGTTAATAAGGTTAACATAATATAGGACAAGTGAAATATGGATGACCAAAAATGCTAAAATATGATATCACTCACAATAGTAAAAGTTCAGTCCCAACATAAAGATATCGTCATATGATGGTCAATAAATTTGTGTTACAGAATCACTATTTTAAAAAAAAATATATCGTGTCGCCTGATAACGCGTAGAAACGACATTAATGGTGTTTAATAGTTTCTCGCTTGAGATTTTTCACAGAAACATGTTGGGACATGGCTAGTCACGTGACGCGTTGAGATTGGCAAGTGCGTGAGAGGCCTATGACAGTGCGTGAGTGAAAAAGAGAGCCATATAACAAAAGGGAGAGAGCAAAAAAGAAAGAATAATAGAAAAGAAAGAAAAAAGAAAGAGTGTTTGCCATAGAGTGACGGGAACGGGAAGTGTGTGGTTGGGTCAGGAGATGTCAGGATATAGAGAGAGGTGATAGGATATAATTTAAACCAAAAAAAAAATCAGGTAACATCAACTCGGTGTAGAGACAAAACACATGTTAGCGTTAGAGAAGGCTATAAACATATATGTACGAGGATTGGTCAAAAGACAATACTTCTTGAATTAGAAATCACACAAAATGAATGCGAGAATTTCAGAGTTCCAAACCTCCTCCAAAAGTTTCCTTCCTTTTCAAACGTGGTATTCCACCTTTGAACGTGGGTGGGGGCGGTACATCCGCCTCTTAAGAGCTTCTTGTTTGCGTACTCTTATGTCATCACCATTGGAGTACAGCTCACCTCTGATTGATTCCTGCTTAGAAAAGTTCATTTCGTGCTGTTCAATTCCAGAAACTTCTAGACAAAAAAAACTCTTTGTCCTTTCATGGAATCTATTAGTATTCTAGAAATACCCTTTACACAGACATCTGAGCATCCCGGGGACTGTACAAGACCGTATACCAGGACTGGCGTGTACAACCCCCAACCGGCTGCTAATCGACTTTTAATTGAGAATCAACGTAAGTTGAACTTTGGAATGGGAGAGCATTATGTTCTGAACGCTTTTTTCCCATGCGAAATTAAAATCTTTTACTTTCAACTCATTCTGAAGGATTGGATGATGATTTGCCTTGGATTCAGTTCAGAAAATAAATTTCTTGCTTTCAAGATATTCTGAAAATGAGATGAGGATTCGTAGCTTTAATAAAAAAAAAAAGAAAAAGCCAACTCTTAACAATATTAACTACGAACAAGGCCACAATGTGCTAACCGTATTCGGAAATTAAAAACATCCCTACTACACACTAAAACATACACATAATGCACACACTCAATTAAGCTGGAAAATCCAATCATCCTTGATAATGGCTAAAGGTATAGCCGAAAGCGCTCGGAAAAATAAAACATTTGGACAGTTCTTACACACCCTTTGTTCAGAAAAGAAAGCTCTTGATCGTACACAAGAAAAATTAAATAAAAAGCTTAACTGTAGTACCTTGTCTGTCGTTTTTAATGAAACATGCATATATATAACAATTCCTAGGTGTCACTGTCGTCCGCGAGTTATACATATATACATATATGTGTGTGTGTGTGTGTGGTAAACACTATAACAAAACTAACACAAAAAATATAAACTAACAAAGGCGAACTGTCATTGACATGGTTACGCAGAGAGCATCTGCAAAGGGAAACGGATTTTTATTTTACTGATAAAAGGCCACTCAATGTTGAGGGTTACGGATGACATTGTTTAAAGTATAAAATGATTGTAGCGATGGCGGAAGCATCCTCTTAAGAATCTGTGCCAAAAGGTAGCCGTTCTTGGGAATACCCTCTCTGAATGGAACTTCCTTATTACCAATAGAATAGGAAGGGAATCATCATGATTCGACTCTATATACGTGACAAGGTGGGTCTTAGTTGGAAGTCTTCATTCTGCTGTCTACATGGAACTAAAGAATGTAACTCATGAGAACATTCGCTGTGGGAATAGAGATAAAGTTACGATAGGCTTGCGACGATTACTCTGCGCTAAAGGAGTTCTAAGGTGGAAAATAATTCATCACCTCCAAGGCCACGTAGACGCTTTTAAACTGAGCCCTTTATTTGTGGGGGTAGAATGTGAGGGATAGATTGTTTTCGTTCCGTTGACTATGTCTCGGGATATCTTGTTTGGTTTTTATTTAGTACGGCACTGTTTTTACTGTTCACCCTGTTTCCACCGAGTCCAAGCACACACTGCCCTACCAAGGGATTGAACTCACAATTACTAGGTTACCAAATTCTCGAACAAACGCTTTAATCCACTAGACCACCTCGACGTATGGATCAATTATAATAAATTTAGTATAGGAGAAAAAGAAATTGAATATAGAATGTGCTGCGCCAGAGATCGTTTCATCAACCACCAGAACTTAAAAAAGCAAAACATCAACCGGAAACCTCTAATCATGTTCTTAAGTAGCCAACGCCCGAATCGAGACCTTCATACGAGTGTCACACATGAGGCCGAACCTTTTCAAAAATATCTGCCAGTTCTATACAACCGCTTCCTAACGTCAATGGTAAAAAAGACTTTGAGCGTCTGAAGTCTGTGTCTTGGCAAAGACCATCCTTCTTTGGACATTGTGAATTGGCGCTACAGAATCACAAAAGACTATACCAAATAACAGAAAACAAATCCCAGCAGCAATTATAATGGAAAGTGCATATAACCCGAAGAGAAAATAATGACATAATCAAGATGTTGACGTTCCACGCGACTTCAAATGAAAGATTAGGAAGGAAACTCCCATCAATCTACTGGACTTGAGAAACCTATTTTCATGAAAAATTGTTTTAAGAGAAAGATTTTATAAATTTCAACCGAAAACCGTGCTGTCTATGAATGCCAAATGTTTCCTAATATTACCAGATAAGCTACTAATATTTACCAATACAATTGTCTTGTGGAATTCCGTGGATTATTGTCCGCTTAATCCGTTAGGCTGTTAATAAAGGGTTCATTTCGAAATTCCTTGGTTACCATGACTGACAAACACCTGATGAAGACCGAAAGGCAAAACGGTTGAAACATTGTGATAATAACAAAGATGAGTATATTAGTCTGACTGAAAATAATGTAAATAATGCTAATTGCTCATCCCAGAAATTCGGACAGAAATTAGTTTATTTATATTATGTATTCATATGTGATTCTTTCAATATATATATTCTTCTTTATTTGCCGTGCCTCCTCAGGACGTAGGTGACTATAGCTCTCCACAATTTCCGCTCCTTTGTAGCTCTTAATAAATTTTGTCTTTTCGTTATTTCTCCTAAAGCCTGTTCCGTTATCCATTTACTCAAGCTGATTAATTATTTTATACAATATTTTTGTTATGGTCCAGGTTAGCACCAAGGAAGAACAACACGAACACAAGAGTAGAAATAACGAAGATATATTACACGAAATAATAATAATACAAGATGTGGAAGGTGTTAGTATGACTGTCAGTCTGGTTTGGAGTGAACTACTATCGGCTCGACTCGATTCGATATTTAACAGTCCCCCCTCGAGGAAAGTATGTGGCACAAGGCAGAGTTTAACGTGGGTTTCTCCAAGCCCGCAAGCTCGGCCAAAAATACTCCCTTAAGAACCCGTATAAGCGGGTTCAGGGCTTGTCTACC
This sequence comes from Acanthosepion esculentum, assembly GCA_964036315.1. NCBI lineage: Eukaryota > Metazoa > Mollusca > Cephalopoda > Sepiida > Sepiidae > Acanthosepion > Acanthosepion esculentum. The sequence goes on from OZ038506.1 coordinate 4,408,938, forward strand.
ACCCCGGACGAAACTTTGCCCTTCGGAAAATCCTCGTCCGGGTTCCTCTCTGCCAAAGCAGAGAGTTCGACAGGAGTCGCGCACAGTCAGAGACTGCGGCTCGACTCGATTCAATATTTATTACTGAACAATACAGTAAATGTGGCACAAGGCCGAAAAAGGGGATGGGGAAAAGAGACGGTCATCATCTGTCTTAATTTATAACTTAGCTAGCCACAACCACTGACCCAATCATACAAAACAATAATCCTAGCACCAAAACAACACATTCATACTTACCTTTCTTACTACATCCACCAAAATACCTCATTGTCTCAATGAAAATCCTAAATAGTCCCCATATGTACAAATCGTTGTCTGTGAGGGGAGGGGGATAAAATCAACAAGCTAAAAACACCCCAATGATATATATACAATATGGTTATAAATTATTTACAAGAAACTAAACAAAATCACGTTAGTAATAAAAAAAAAACCCACAAACCTTAAATGTGGCAGAAAAATCAGTTAACGAGACGAAATCGATGCGGGACTATAAGAATATATAAACATTCATCCATCCCAAACACTCACACAGACATGCACTCATTCAGACACAAAAAAAAAATACGAAAAACACGCACGCGAAACGAAAGGCGCCCCGCATCTACCAGAGAACTGAAACCACTGACCACCTAACGAGCGAGGGGATGGAGAGCTAAACTAAAGGAAAAAAAAGGGGACAGAAATAAAAGGGGCCAATGAGCAAACACACCCTAGCTAAGTTTACTGGAGCAAAAATTAAAGAGTCAAAAACCTACTTCTAACTTAAATCCAGGGATGGGTTACCTACGTTTAAACCAGGAAAAGAATATCCTGATGCCTTACCGGCATCAAAATGCCACTCCAGGTCAGCCCCTTTTACTCGACACATACGCGCAAGATTCACCCACCTTTTGCCAAATTCTGATGAGGTGAGCCGCCGCCTTTCCGTCCTGACCTTGAGAACAAGATCAGTATATTGACGAATCTCAATGCAAGGCATACCCAGACCGCCCTCAGAGGGATGAAGGCAACAGATCTCGCGAGATACCATAGCGGCCTTGTCTCTCCACAAGAAAGAGAATAAAAGCCTTACTAATAATATTAGTCTGGCAGACGGAAGTGGAAGTACAGAGAGTCGGTAAAGGAGAATCGGGTAGATGTGCGAAACACATCCTTCCGCCCTACCCTTCAAGGAAAGCCTCCTCCGAGACCACAGATTAACCGCGATCTCGGCCTTCCCTTGTACCTGCGACCAATTCATTTCCAACTGGAGATCAGGACCGAACCAGACACTGAGGAAAGGTCCGGGAAGAGAAACTCCCTTCCACGCATCCAACCGCAAGCCAACAGACTTATCGCGATTGATCTTGGCCCCTGTCAGCATCTCATAACCACTTTCTTTGCTGACTTCGTCAATATCGGTTCTGCTCGACACAAGAACCGAAACGTCGTCAGCATAGGCAGAATACCTGGCTGAGGGGGTAGCCCCAGACAGGGAAATTCCGCGCAGGACCGGATTCGCCTTTAACTTGCGAAGGAATGGTTCCAACGCAAGAACGTAAAGCAAAGGCGAAAGTGGACAACCTTGACGAATGCAGCGAGACAATACGAAAGGCTTCGATCTTATCCCCATTCACCCCCACCAGCGCACCGGGGATCGCATACAAAAGTCGGATCCAGGAGCGAAAGTCGGCTCCGAAACTGGCCGCCGAAAGGACAGCCTCCAGAAAGCGATGGTCAACCCTATCGAAGGCCTTGGACTGATCTAAATGGATCAGCGCGGCTTCACTGTCGACTTGTTCTAAGATCAAGCGTACCATATGCAGGTTATCCTGAATAGTCCTGCCATTCACAGCACAAGTCTGCTCGGAGTCAATCAGACTAGACAGGACAAGCTGCAAACGGTTGGCTAAGATCTTCGCCAAAATCTTTAACTCTGTGTTTAACATAATCAAAGGGCGAAAGTTATTTAACCCATCTCCACCGTTCTCTGTCCTTACGCAGCAACTTTATCACACCCCTGGGTAAGTGTTGGCGTATAGACCCCTGCTTCATCCAGTTGTTGAAGATCAGCTCCAGCAAAGGAACAAAAACGGGCGACTGCCTCAAGTAAACTTCATAGGGAAGACCATCTAGTCCCGGAGATTTATCCAGGCTAACGTATTTCAGCGCTTCCCAGATTTCCGACTGTGATGGGACCCTCGCACCCAGCCGCTTCAGCTCCCTCGAGGCAGGAAAAGTCGGCTAAATAGGCGTCGAACCGAGCAGGGCTCAGACCGGGCTCCCGGGTGAAAAGTTCCTGAAAGTAATCCCTAAAGACCTTGCATATGCCCGCGTTTGTAGTCACGGTCCGATTATCCGGCAATGTGACGCACGCGATATGTCGCTGAGCTGCACTCCGATTTTCCTCTGCACGCAATTCAGCGGCCATATTCGTCGCCTCAGAGGACATTCTTTTTAACTTAGCCCTAACTACCAGAGCTTGATCCTTGATAAGCAAGGAGGACAACTCTGCCTTAGCTAAGACTATTTCCCCACTATTACGGGATTTCACTGCCCGATCAACTTTATCTTCTAAAGCCGTTTACGCCTAAAGGCAAGACAAAAAATACAGACTAAAAAATAAAAGCACAAAATTCGCCTAAAGGCGAAAACAAATGTATTTAAAACACTAAAAACAAAATAGACAATAAAACGCTAGACAAAGAAAAAGGAAAACAAAAAAAATAGGAAACTTTCAAAAATAGCCGGAGCTATTTACAAAACCAAAATGGCTGACGCTAAGAATTTTAACGAGTCACACAAATAAAGAAAGGAAATTAAATGCGCAGATTAGACAATACAAGGGATAATACAAAGATTGGAACAAATTTGGCACAGGAAAAAAAAATTAAAAAATGCACAAGAAAAACTTAACGGATATTAACAGGAAGAAATTAAAGAAATAACGAGAAATTAACGTTAGTCACAAACGAAACACAGACAGGAAATAAAGAGAACGAAGATAAATTAAAAGAGAAAATTTAAAAGAGAAAATAAAGAGAAAGAAAAATCAAAAAGGAAAACTAGAAGAAAAGAGAAAGAGCAAAAAAAATTAAGGGGGCAAAAAAATTAAAAAAAGAGGAGGGTAAAAAAAGGGAAAGAAAAAAATCAAAGCTTTTTTTTTTTCAAAACAGTCGTAAAAAGGCACTAAATAAAAAAAACGAACTCAACCAAAATTGATGTTCAAAACACAAAAAGGGTAAATTTCCCAAAAAACAGTCATGCGGCAAAGCAGCAGTCTGAAAAGGTAAAAAATAATGTCAGACGGATCGACTCGATTAGTCCCTCTCTCTCTTGAGAGGTGTAGTATATATAGTGTTAGGAAGAGTTCATTCTGTAGTTATAGGTAAGGACCCATAACAATATTAATATGTCATAATTCTTGAGAGGGGGAACAGTCGAATAACAATCGAAAACTAATCCGCTATTATATACACAATATAATCTCAGATTAATATTAATTTATTTATCCCATCAAAAAATTAACAACCTAATCTGTTTTAGGTCCATACAATCATAAGAATCTTTTCATGTGTAAACCTGAAAATTTATTTTTCCATTTATTGTTGTACATTGCTCTTTTATCGGTCTTTTTGTGTCTAGGCTTCGTAAAATACTTTGAATAATCCGCTGTTTTCCGGACAAAGACACACTGCCACTTGATCTCGACAGTGAAAATAAGATAACTACAAAATGATACAGATATTACAGTCGAAAACTTAAAGTATGTGTGGGGGTGTATTTGTGTATTTTTAATCATATCACCTTAAGCAATGCAGGAAAGTCACTAGGACGCAACGGGTCACTGAAAGTGAAAGTGAAAGTGAAAGAAAAAACGAAAACATTCAGGAGTAAGAACAATAAAAGAAGAAGAATCAAGAAGACAGAAGATAACGATTGACATTTCATTTAAATTTTCGAAGATCAAAGATGGCTGGAAAAGCAAGGAGCCGGAAAAGAGTTCACCAAATGAGAAGTACGATAGAAGAAACTTTTAGAATAGAACTTACGGTTACATCTAGACATTTCATCTATAACATGGTGAGACCTAGCTGCCAATCTAGCACTGCGTTTAAATTCATAAACTTTAGGTACCAAAGAAGAAAGTTCATTATATTTATTTATTTTTAAATGGATATTATTACTCTAAGCGTGATTTTTACTGGATGCACATGTTTCAGTTGACATACCTTTTTTGTTTTATTTTCTTAAACAATGAAATTAATGTCAACCGGCCTAGATCAGGAAGTCCTACTAAAGGAAAATGTGTCTCCTGGTACAAGGAAATTTCTTGACGGCAAAAGGGAATACATGTTCGGTTTCACTGAAGAGGGACACTTTTCTTTAATAAACAAAACTAACTTCCCACTCTCTCTCTCTCTCTCTCTCTCTCTCTCTCTCTCTCTCTCTCTCTCTCTTATATATATATGTATATACGAGGGTCATTCAATAAATAAGGTGAATTTTTCGGTATAAGGACTTCTAATACAGATAGAAGTTTACTCTTTTTTTTCTTTTGTTTTGCTTCTTTTTCACATGGATTTAATTTCTTTTGCAGATTAAAAAAAACTTTGAGAGTTTTGGCGATTAACAAAGATGGCCGACCAAGAAGCATGCTCCAGGATTGAACAGCGGTCAGTTATCAAGTTTTTGGTTGCTGAAGGGTGCAAACCAGTTGAAATTCATAGGAGAATGTCAACTGTGTATGGTGCCACATGTTTCAGCAAAAAAATGTCTACAAGTGGGCTAAATTGTTTAAAGACGGACGGAGCAGTGTTGAGGATGAAGACAGGCCTGGGAGGCCTACAGAAGTGAGGTCTCCTGAGGTGATCGAATCAGTCAATGACCTCATTCAGTCTGACAGAAGGGTGGCAGTAGATGACATTGCAAGGACTTTAAGCTTATCTGTTTGGACAAACGCAGGGGTCATCAGTCAGAAGGAGTCATCTTGCATCATGACAACGCAAGGCCTCACACAGCAGCCCAAACGGTGCAGACCATCAACGAGCTGGGCTGGGAACTGCTCCGTCATCCCCCTTACAGCCTAGACATTGCCGCTTCAGACTTTCACCTGTTTGGTCCCTTGAAAGCGTTCACGAGAGGCATGAAGTTTAAAAGTGACGATGAAGTCAAAAGTGTTGTGAGCGACTGGCTGAGACATCAGTCCAAAGATTTTTACGCTGAGGGAATACGGAAGGATGTGCACAGATGGGAAAAGTGTGTGACAGTGCTGGGAGACTATGTTGACAAAAAAAAAAAAAGTAAGCTTCTATCTGTATTGGAAGTCCTTATACCGAAAAATTCACCTTATTTATTGAATGACCCTCGTATATATGTGCGTGCGTGCGTGCGTGTGTACTTACAAACATAACCTCATACAACTAATACCATAATAGAACTTATGATAGCATCAAATCAGATAAGAAAACGAAGTAATGGCGAAGTGAAAACATATATAAGTATTGACTTTATTATTTAAGTATTAAAAGTAATTATTTATGTAAATCAGAAATGAAATACAATCTTCCGAACTCAAGAAAAGAATAGAAACGCTCCAGAATGAACAAGCGACAGCCAGTTTAGAAAAATCTGAAGCCAAGTGTCAGCAACTGAAAGAAAAGAGAGCAAAAAAGAAAAAGAGGAAAAATTGTTCAAGGGATGAGTGTAAATTCTTTTTTTTAAAAAAAAGGCGGCGAAAAGGACAAATGATCTACAAATATTCTACTCACACCAGCGCAGAAGGGCAAATAGCCGGCCGCCTTCCCGCGAACTCAAACACACACTATGAAAAAAAAACTTGCACTAATAATAAAGACATATTAAAAAGAGGAATTGAGAAGCATAAGCAGACAATAGTTAATATCCACTGACGAGTGGACGGACGGGTCCGTCTATGAAAATCTGATGTTAACTCAATCAGCTAAGTAACAAACCTTTTAATTATATATATATATATATATATATATATATATATATATATATATATATATATAATAAAAAGACTTAAACACTATAAGTCTTTTTATTATATCCTTACTCTGTCCTGGACATCGAGTTCTACCTGGATTCTATCCTCTTGGAATTATTTTTATACATATATGCATGTGTATATATAATTGCATATGTATGTGTATATTCACCACTAATATTGTATATATATATATATATATATATATATATATATATATATATATATATATATATATATAGGCAGCAATCCTTCGTTTATGCATGTTTCATTAAAAACGACAGACAAAGTACTACGGTTAAGCTTTTTATTTAATTTTTCTTGTATTCGAACAAGAGCTTTCTTTTCTGGACAAAGGGTGTGTAAGAACTGTCCAAATGTTTTATATTTCCGAGCGTTCTCGGCTATACCTTTAGCCATTATCAAGGATGATTCGATTTTTCAGCTTAATTGAGTGTGTGCATTATGTGTATGTCTTAGTGTGTGGTAGGGATGTTTTTAATTTCCGAATACGGTTAGCATATTGTGGCCGTGTTCGTAGTTAATATTGTTAAGGGTTGGCTTTTTCTTTTTTTATTATTAAAGCTTCCATTATTTTTAATCTTTTTTTACAGGTGGATGCAGTTAATATATTTGTCTTTTAAAGCTCTTGTTCGAACACAAGAAAAATTAAATAAAAAGCTTAACCGTACTACCTTGCCTGTCGTTTTTAATGAAACATGCATATATATATATATATATATATATATATATATATATATATATATATATATATATATATATATATATATAAACAATATGCTATATCCTTTTAGTATGTATACAGTTTTGGCTCTCCACCTATTTCTTTTATTTAGTATCTGTGAATTACTATGAATTCTTGGTAGAATTGGTGGAGTGGTTTCTCCTTGCCATCTCTACTATTTCGAATCTGAGTAGCCCTTCTTAACTGGCTGTCAGTTACGCTTCTATTTCTTCCACTCAATAACTCCGAGAATAATTGGATGATATTCTTATCTTAGTTAAAAACAATGAAGAAACACATGAACTACAAGATAACTTTAAAAGAAATAACCTCGCTCTTCACTTCACATATGAACTTAATATTAATAATAAAACTATATATCGAAGAAAACGGCGACTTACCTCGTCAAACCAATCGACAGCACGTCACGTGTATCCTACTACGGAAAAGAAAATTACTTGCCAAAAAAAAAGTGCACGTATTCCGCATGACATGCTGAAGACCGAGTGTTTGGGTGAAAAAACAAGTACGTCGCAGGAGTTTCTATAAAAGTACTTTGATATGCAAAATACTTGGCGTCCTCTCCCAGCTGTCGACGAATGGAAAAATGCTCGGCCGATAAAAGCAGTTGATGTTCTCGAATCGTGGGTTGTCGAATTGGTGTATTTTGGCTACCGCCTTTGTCGGACAGTGAGTTATATTTCTGGCTGGTTACGGGCATTGGGAATCGAGTTTTCGGCATTTCATTCTGCCCCCGATATTCGAGTCGGAACATACAGTGATTTGTTCTCTGCAGTGTGGATTTAGTCTGCGACAAACATTTCCTTTGCTTTCAGAACGCTTACAAAAACACAATGCAAAAGTTAACTCCCCCACGACAATGTTATTCTACGAGCGATTAGAAATATTAACACAAATCAAAAAGAACAATAATACTTTCCTCAAATAACGATAAACATATCAATTACTAGAATTACTCTAATTAAATGCATTCTAACTATAACCAAGATGAAAAAATCCTAAAAAAGCTTGTAAGTACTAATATATTCCCCACTGATCTCAGTAAAAAAAAATAAAACTATTTATATATACTAAATTTAACACCACCAACTTAATTATACGCAATAACACTTCTCCGTCAAATAGTGTTTTAGAAAAAAAACATTGTATATCGTTTAAATGTCCTTTGGGAGATTGTAGCTGACAAAAATGTAAGTACATATGTTGACCCACGACATTATCAAAACGTCTTACACTTCATTTGTCAGATACAAATTCTACTGTGCAACATTTAAAAATACATTCCCGTTCATTTGTTGACATCATTAATATACTACACCACAAAAATAATAAACAAAAATTTCAAATTCTCCAGGCCCTCCTCTATATCAAAATCAACCGACCAACACTCAACAAAATTTATTACGAGTGTAGCAGCAACGTATTGAAGGCCATATAACAAACATTTTTAAATGCCATTTTGCATTTCTACCAATTTCCAGCCAGCTCCCCTTATATTGGGACGCTTGTTTTGCAAAAGATTCCATAGCTACAACGGATAAATTTAAAATTTTAAAAAAATTATAACAGCGCATTTGCGAGTGTTTTTTTTTTTAAATCATCATTACAATGGAATACAGATTTATTTTTATAAATTTGTCTGATGATTTTGGAAAATATCGAAAGAACTTTCAGTAAATCTAATATTACCTATCAAAAAGTTTTGTTAATACCCAAGGATATAGTCTGTCCCACTATTTACCAAGAGTTGTGGGGGTGGATACGGAAGAAGAGAAGGATTTATATATTTGCAAAGGCTATTACCACATAAGTGAACGCAATGAAGTACGACTGGAATTCGAACGCAGCTCCGCTATCTCTCAATCCGAACCGCTATCCATTAGTCCACCCAACCTCCGTAGTAAACTGCACCAGCAGTTAATCATTTGCATCACCGAAAGCAGCTATCTTCATTTCTGCAGTTACACAGTTGGAAATTGAATTTGTATCACGTGTAAACAGTGCTTTGATGTTATGTTTTTATTTGTCGGTCGGCGTTGTCCGTGCAACAATAGCTGGATTTCATCAGATTTCTATTGAATATTTTATGAAACTTCCTAATGAGAAACAAGTGTTTTTCACTTATCTTAAAAAACATTATCTCAAACTGCGTTTTTACAGCATTGTTAAATAGTGCAGATGATTCAATTATACAATCTTTATTTTTCTTCTGTTCCCCTCATTTTTCCATTCTTGTAAACCAAATTCCTTGCAGACCCACTCTTTTTATCCCACTTCATACTCAAGCATATAAAGCTTTTCGTGGACAGACGGGCATAAATGGATAGAGTGTAAACTGTCTAAGACTGGTTAGTGGAAGGTTTGGAGGTGTGCTAATATACACTGATGTATTATGCTTTTACTTTCTTTTTTCTACGTGTGGTTTACTCCTTTAGTCATTTCAAATATGATATCGAGTAAATCTACCGCTTTCAAATTTGTCTTAACTTTGATGTGAAAAGCAAGTTCCTCAAAACTCTTTATAATTTTATTTGTACTTTGATCACTGCAGCCCGTGAGAACCATTAGTTCATAAGCTATCCACTAGTTCCATTAATTCATATAGTAGATAGATTGCAACCAGTGCTCTCAAACCAGAGATCCATCAAAACTCCCCAAAGTCACACCTATAAGCATTGGAACAGCCTCTTAGTTGCTGGTGTTCCCAGGTCCGCCCTGACACGGGGTGGTAGCACCTGTTAGGGTCCCAGCTATGGGCAAATAGTTGACACCCAAACTTGTGTAAAAATAGGTTTTAATACTAGAAATACTTCGTAATAAAATAAATTATTACCAGCAATGATTTTTCAAGGAAAAATTATTATCAGCAATACTTTTTAAAAAATACCAGCAATAAAAACAGTTATAGATTCTTTGTAAAAAATATGACCAGCTATAGATTTATTCAAGGAAAAATATTCCCAGAAACAGATTTTTGAAGAAAAACATATTACCAGCAATAAAAATTTTATCGGCATTAAATAACCGATTGAGGTTGATATGGCGTAAAACAAAATAAAACAAACAAAACACAGTGGATAAAGGCGTTGGTTAGATCCAGTGACAGACCCAAACAGTGTGAGTTCAATACCCGGTTAAGGCAGTGGAGAACTTTCAGAGTGAAAATTAGCAGGAGATAACTGATAACTGACATCTATCAAACATGGCACGTGGAACTAGAACAGTCTACCCCAGTGATCGAAATAAAGGGTTCGGTTCGAAATTCCAACCACCTGAAGAAGGCCGAAGCGTACAACGGCCGAAACGTTGTGACAAATATGGCGACAAAGATGAGGACAATAGTCCGACTAATGTAAATAGTAAACAAAACATTGTTAAAAGAAAAACGAACCGTATTTCTGTAAACGTGGCATTTAATTAATGACTGCCCAATTTATTTGATGTCAGTTCAGTTAGAATTGAAATAAATGTTAAAAAATTGATAAAGTATGAATTAAAAGTACAATGTGTTTTTGTTTTACTTTTTAAATAAAACAGACGGTCGGTATATAAACAAAAAAACAAAAAAAACAAGTTATCTTTCTTTTAATATCGTAAAAAGTTTTTATTTAGAAAAAAAGGAGTAACGTCTTCTTTTTCTTATATATCTCCATTTTTTTTTTTTTTTTAATAAATAAATTGTACTTTTATTTCATAATTTATCAGTGAGGAGTTATAAAGACGACGTTAAGAGAAACACGAAAAGACCTGGCATCATACGGGCATTAGATTCTGAGAAATGGATAAAAATATTAAAATTGATGGTGTACGAATAATTTCGTCGTTGACTATATATATATATATATATATATATAAAATTCATTGAGTCTGAAAGAAACCTTAACAGAATGCACTGGACGCCCGTTTCGTCCTATATTTGGGACTCATCAGGTGTGCGCATCCACTACCGAGAATTGAAACACGGACAGTTAGGTTATCAAGCAAACGTCATACCAACTGTTCTACGGCTTTTGAGCGGCTTGGTGATAGTAGTCGTGGCTCCGGGAGGCACAGTCCTATGGTTACAGAGAATTTCAGTTCAGTTCCACCACGAAATATGTGAGCGAGCGGCGCTATATTGAGTCTGATTTGCTACCTCTTCGTCACCGAGGCCTGTTGGAACAGTTTGTATGATGTTTGCTAGATAACCTAACTGTCAGGGTTTCAATTCTCGGTAGTGGATGCGCACTGCTGATGAGTCCCAAATATAAGATGAAACGGCCGTCTAACAATTTCTAATATATATATATATATATATATATATATATATATATATATATATATATATATATATATTGGCTCCTGAAAAATGAATTTCGGTTGAGCTCTGTGGGAATGAAGCGTGGGTTTGTAAACAGTGACTATTAAAGCTAATATAGCATGACTCTTCGGCAGAATTGAGTCACTGTCAGTCACTGTGTGTTTATCTAAATCTAAAAATAAATACGCTAAAATTCACCTTCATCCCTGCCGTGCGGAGAAGTTCCGACTGACGCCAATTCAGTCGGGTTTCGTGCTAGCTAGCTAGAGGCAACCGGACGTCTAGTCACACTGATGAGCTATGATACAGCGAAACAGTCTGTCTGTGGATGACAATAATATATATATATATATATATATATATATATATATATATATATATATGAACTTTAAGGGGTTAATGTGCATTGTAATGTTGTATTCCTTCTGGGGAGGGCCAGCAAACTTGAGCGCCACTCCTGGGGGCAAAAACACTAGCTACGTCACTGTGTGTCCGGCACCATAACAAAGCCAATTTATCACCATGACTTATAAATAACAATGAAAATACGAATAGACTGATGGGATATTAATTATAGATTTCCGGTTATTCACCTGCAAGTCCCTAATCTTCTGTAGCCCGTAGTAATGGATTAAAGACTACATTTACCAGAAATATATGTTTTTGTACCTATCCATCTATATGTCCCCAGTCCGTATTTCGTCGGTAATGCACAGCTGATGTATACGAACAAGATGAGTTAATTCAATTTGCCCCTATACACAAACACAAACATACACACACACACACACACACACATACATACAGATAAAATAAAATCTTCACATTATTCAGTGTTGGCAAGTTTTTCGGTCAGCTTACAAAAGCAATGTTCGGGGAAGATGTTATGGCGCCAATTGATCTTTTTAAGATACGCATCATTTGAAATTATGCCTTTGAAGGAAGCAAAATTAACATCAACACAAAATTTATTCATCCCCGATGAGGCTAAGTAACCCGGTTTATCAACAGTATCGGCCATGATTAAATACACACCCATACAACTTTTTTATTGAAAGTTAATTTTCTTCTGAACGAAATAAAGCAGGATTTTATTGTTTCTAAGCGATAATTACCCAATCAAAGCAGATCTTATCAGATTTGATTCATGACCCAATTTCGTAGCATTAAAATACTGTTGGCCAAAATATGAATATATTGATGTCTGAAAATTAGTTCGATTAGATAACAAAAAGAAAAGTTTATTTACACTATTTATATTGTTCGGACTGTTTTGTTTTTGTTTTTTCATCTTTGTTTTCCTTGGGGACATAGGAGATGGCCCAGTGGATAAAAGCGTCGGTTGAAGTAATCCAGTGGTTCTAAAGAGTTGGGAGTTCAATACCTGGCCAAAGCAGAGGTGAGCAAAAAAAAAAATTTGAGATTTGAGTTGCTGAATGGAAATAACTGAAATATACGGAAGAAGCGTGGAACTAAAGCAATCTACTTAGGTTCGACGAAATAAAGGGTTCAGTTCAAAATTTCAGTCACCTGAAGAGGGCCGGGCAGTGCAACGTCCGAAACGTCGTGAATATGACAACAATGATGAGGGCAACTGTCCGAACAGTGTAAGTATTTATAATACCTCATCTTACAAATACAGACAGAGAAAAAGAATCTTTCAAATCAATATTTGGTGTGACCGTCATTTTTTTTATTATTGCAGCTAGAGTTTCAATTCCTCGAAGTTTATTTGCAAGTTTAACGGCATATCAACCCATTATGGTTCATTTAATGTTGAAATGAATTTCCTTGGAAGCATTAGCAATTTCATTTACAAAAATGTATTGCTGGTGACTTTTTTACTATGAAAATGTACTGCTGGTATTTTCATATATAAAAATGTATTTTTTTATCCTTTCATATTGTTTTAACACCAGTTTGGGGGTAAACTATTTTCCCATAGTTGGGATCCTAACAGGTGCTACCACTCCAGGTCAGGGTGGACCTGGGAACAACAGCAATTAAGAGATGCTTCTACGCTCTTCATAAGCTCCCACACAGCGGCCTTGCTGCCAGATGTGGTTTATCATCATACCCAGGGCGGAATTGAGGTTGAGATGTCGTAAAATGAACCAAACCCGACGCAACGCCGACATCATGCATTCTTTCTAATTAGTCTTGTTGGATGGCCAACTTTCTTCTACTATTCGTTTCAATAAATTCCACAAGCTCTCAACTGGGTTTCAATTCGTCGAGTTTAGCTAACACGTCGCAAAATCAATCTCAACCTGTTTACACTGAATACTATGACTTGAGAATTAGTTTTAACACTGGGCTCATTGCTTGCATTAAAATCCACTTGTTGGAAAATAAACAAGAATGCTTTAAAAATATAATTAATTGAATGAAATAACATTTTCTTTATTATACGCGCATTTAATGCAGGACAACATATTCATGTTTTTGTCAATGGAGTTTCAATGCTGTGCAGTAAATAATACTTGACAAAATCCCTTTTGGTTGTATATTATTCAACTAGAAATAATAAATGCCTGCTATGTTTGGTTTAGAAGTGAATTATCATTCTGTTTGTAAATATACGACGCGACGGTTGCTCAAGTTTCCCACCGACCGAACGACGATTAGCGTGCGTTTCATTTCGATTCTCAGTCCCGCCACTGTGCGCCGATAGCTGGGCAAGATGGAGGACAAATGCCACATCGGGAAATGAGAACGAGAACCTCGTTTCCAATATTATATGTAGCTGTGTTATTCGAGGCTTGGTCGCATTGGTGGATAGTAGGTGACAAAGGACAACTTCTGCTCTGTGGATCTGATAGATGAGCTCTTCCCCCTAACATCTCGCCTATCTACACATCCCGACGTGTGGCTAGCAATATGAATGGACGGCATTGAAACAAGTTCGTCTCACGCCAAGGGCGGATCAGAACTTACTTTCCGATCTCAAGAATGACTGACATAGACCAGAACCTGGATATAGTCTATTTCCGGTTTGACCCCCAAAAAACCAGCAATATATTTTTGTAAAAAAAATTATGGCAGGGTGAATTGCATCATGGTGCTCTTTTTCTCACAGACGGTGCCCAACTGACCCCACTATACTGTGCAGTTGACAAAAATAAAAAAAACAAACAACGCGCATGCGCGAAATGAAAAATATGGCGACAATTTTCCCATCGCACCCTGTATGTTTATTGTAAGACGTTTTGTTGACAACAAACAAGCTAATTCTATTATTTTTTTTATTAATATCTCTTGTTAACAGATTAATTTCAAAGTGTTGGTGTCAGGTGAAATGTCTATAGATTTGATCAATTCTTGTTAAGGTGCGAGATTTTGTCTGATTTCACTCATTGTCAAGAATAAGAGAAGGCTTATCTATAGAAGTGTGAATTGACCCCCTACACAACACTAAAAATGTAAGATTTTTTTTTTTTTTGTTTAGCGACATCTCAACCCCTTATGGGCCATTCAATACCGAATTAAATTTTCTTGGAAGCATTTGAAATTTCTTTGACAAATGTATTGCCGATACATTTTTTTATTACAAAAATATTTTGCTGGTAATATTTTTACTATGAAAATATATTGCTGGTATTTTTACTATAATAAAAAATATACTCTCATAGTGTTTTGACCCCAGTTTGGGTTTTAACTATTTTCCCATAGCTGGGACCCTAACAGATGCTACCACCTCGAGTCAGGGTGAACCTGGGAACAACAGCAATTAAGAGGTGGTTTCACGCTCCTCAAAACCTCCCGATCAGAGCCCTTGCGGCCGAATGTAGTTTATCGTGATAGCCAGGACGGTAAAAGGTAAGTATGGTAAATAAGTAAAACTAATAATACAGCGAAAACAATATGCTTTAATATCAGAGTTCGCTGCTGAGTTGGAATTATTTGTAATTTTTTTTAAAACAAAAAATTATATATATATATATATGTGTGTGTGTGTGTGTGTGTGTGTGTGTGTGTGTGTGTGTGTGTGTGTGTGTGTGTTGGCCATACCACTACTACGTTGTCTCGAAGATTGAGTTTTCATTTGAATGATGCATTTAATATCTCTCAACATTTACAACAGCATACCTGTCCAAATTCGCAATTTATGAAAATTCTTGTTGATAATACATCTGTACGTTTTCACGAAAATAATAAATCTAAAAATTCTGGAAGGTGTCTATATTAAAAAGTTTAAACAAAACCTTAATAAAATTAATTATGAATACTGCACAAATGTTTAAAAATGTTTCCAGTAAATAGTTTAAATTAACTAGGCTTTAACTAATAGTTTCAAATAGTTTTTCTTTTTAAAAAATATTTAGACATTTTAATAACTTAGTTACCTCCCTTGACGTGTGTACGTGTCTCTATAAGATGAGATTTCAAAATTGTACAGTACATAACCTTAGCGTTTTTCACTTCACACGTAAAAATTTAATTTTCCGATGAACACAACAATATTGTATAGAAAGTAATGAATACAGCAATTTTTTGTCTTAGAAAAAACAAAACCCTGATGACAACAATGTGCTAATGTCGAAAGTACTCGGAATAAAATGATTAAGCATCAACATGGTAATTTTCTTTCTTTCTTTAATAATGATATTAAGAAACTTGTCCGTAATTACGAGAGGATCCTATTAAAAATAAGTAGACAAAACTTCTCTAAATTATTTAATGAGACGTTTTACTGAAAACATGCTGCCAAAATATATATATATATTTTAAAAGTGGGCTTCAGTATGTGTCTATATTTCTGAGATTAGGTATTATGTACACTATTTACATTATTCGGACTATTGTCCTCATCTTTGTCGCCATGTTTACAACAACGTTTCGGCCGTTGTACGCTCCGGCCGTCTTCAGGTGGTTGGTCCAAAACGTTGTGATAAACATGGCGACAAAGATGAGGGCAATAGTCCGAATAATGTAAATAATGAACTCAATCATTTATTTAAGAATTAAGATTCCTTAAAATATTAAAATAGGAAAACCGTGAATTTTTCACGGGTTAAAACTAGTTATCAATTCTTCTTCTTATTTAACTCGTATTTCTTTCATTTTAATTTCAGTGGCTTTCTATCGCAACCTCTAACAACCGTAGAGTATGAAAGTTTGATTTTTTACAATAAAACTCTTCATTGAGTTGTTATTTACGGCTTGTCGGTTATTTAAAGCCGAGGCATATTTTGGACTGTTAGAATTTTTGCGTGTAAATATTGCATTAACAACATTTTCGAGGATAATACCCTATTATTTAACCCATAGCTGGGGGGTGATGGATTGCTAACTTTCTCTGGGGTATTTACACGTAAGTGAATGCACTGAACCTGATTGTTAACAAAGCAAATGGAAATTAAGACTAAAAGATACGCATCAAAAATGAATAACACAAACTGTAAAGGAAGAAGTTATGACTTGTTGCTGATAAGGTTTTTCGAAACAAATTCATTCAACGTTTTCAAAAGAAACGAATTCAACAATTAGATGATATATATATATATATATATATATATATATATATATATATATATATATATATATATATAAGTAAACCTAAAGAGCCAGACAAACCTACCTAGGTTTCACCTACGCGGATCGTCAGGGCAAAATGGCTAAAGAGATACTAAAACAACAGAATATATAGCCTACAACACCAAAAACGATTATATATATATATATATATATATATATATATATATATATATATATATATAATTGTGAAATGGACAATGTCCGACAATTATTTAAAGACATTTTTATGTTTAACATTCTTTTATAGATACAAGTATTTAAGTAAATGCTCTGTTTTTATAATAAACAGGTTTAACTAACATTTACCGGCCTGAATGTCCGAGAAATTTGCTGTTTGTCAGAGATTCTATCCGTAGGCTATCGTCGTACGGCGAGGACGGTGGGAAAATTTATAACGTTTTCTCTGCGAAATACGTCCCGGGGAGCTTAATTCATTTCGGTTAAAGAATAATGCGTTAAAGAAAAACCTTATTCAGAAAAAATATATTTACGTGTATACAGATGTTATTTAACAAAAAAAAAACATTTATTAGATTAGCGAAATGTGTGTCTGTCTGTACCACGTGATTAAGTTGGAATTAAGTAGTCGGCTTCCCGGGGAGTGTCTCATTGGAGGGTGAAAAGACCCGTGTTGTTGCTACTAGATCCCATCGCACAAAAAGAGAAAGAGAGTGTGTGTCTCTCACTTTTATACCGTTGATTGTCACGCCATCTATTTGGCGTTGAGCGAAGTTCCTTGTCAGACAAGGTTGGTTAATCACACAAAATGGCCGTTATTTAATCCTGATCACTCTCTCGTTGCAAATTCCAATTAACGAAATCACTGGTGTGAGTAGAAAAAATAATTTAAAACTTAATTCCACTGAAGTATGATCAACATTAAAAGCCACTGTGTGCCTATGTACCACTTTAAGATAAACATTACTTAGTCTGGCACAAGGCCACAATTAAAGAGCATCTCCTGTAGATTATACTACACAGAACAGATTAGACTAGCTCATTAACTATATGGTAACCAACTTAGTCTGGCACAAGATCAAAATTACAGAGTACCTCTTCTGGATCGTACTACACAATAGAAATTACTCCACAGCAAGGTAGTCAACAATCTAGCACAAGGCCCCAATTACAGAGCACCTCTTTTAGATCATGTTAAACAAAAGAAACTAGAATATATCATTAGCTATTACTCCACGGCAAAGTAACCAACTTAGTCTGGCACAAGTCCACAGTTACAGAGCACCGCCTTTTGTTCATAGTAGACAATAGAAATTCGAATAGCTCATTAATAATTACTCCACGGCAAGGTAAACAACTTAGTCTGGCATAAGGCTGCAGGTACAGAGCACCTCTTTTGGATAATACTACGGAATCGAAATTAGTCTAACTCATTAACCATCACTCCACTGCACGGCAACTTATTCTAGTTCATGGTAACAATGTAGAGAATTTCCTACAGTGGCGCTTCTAGCAATAATAAAGTGTGTGGATGTGACGCAAGATTAATGTGTGCGAGTGCGCAAGCGCGTGTGTGTGGAAGGTAAGGTAAAGAACCATCATAATACTTTATTAAATAAAATAAGATACGACTAAAATAGCAGTATTTACATTAGTCGGACTATTGTCCTCATCTTTGTCGCCATATTTGTCACAACGTTTCGGCCGTTGTACGCTCCGGCCTTCTTCAGGTGGTTGGAATTTCGAACTGAACCCTTTATTTCGATCACTGGGGTAGACTGTTCTAGTTCCACGTGCCATGTTTGATGGATGTCAGTTATCAGTTATCTCCTTTCAGAGGGAAAATTAGCAGGAGATAACTGATAACTGACATCCATCAAACATGGCACGTGGAACTAGAACAGTCTACCCCAGTGATCGAAATAAAGGGTTCAGTTCGAAATTCCAACCACCTGAAGAAGGCCGGAGCGTACAACGGCCGAAACGTTGTGACAAATATTGTGACAAAGATGAGGACAATAGTCCGACTAATGTAAACACTGTACATAATACCTCATCTCAGAAATATAGACAGACTACTAAAATAGCTTTCCAAAAGGGGAGTGGTAGTCTCCACACAACATCCAACTAAGTTACATCCCTGATGTTTCCACAATATTACGCGGAAGCAGAATGCGCTTTGCAGGACACTGCTGGTGAGCAAAACAAGAACTCGTGAGTGATCTACTGCTCTGGACACCTAACCATGGAGCAAGTCGGGTTGGTCGCCCAACAACCATCTATATTGACTAGGTATGTTATGACACAGAATTCCACCCTAATGACTTTCCAACCTTGATGCAGGTTGACATGATAGACTTATGAATGTCAGAATTAGCTCGACCGAATAAAAAATTATAAAATGTGGTAGTATATTACAGTTTATGAAAACGGAGGAGCAACCTAGATTTCAAACAAATGTCAGGTTATCTCCCCTGATTCCTAAAAAAGCCACCAATGACCTCCCGACTTTCGAATTCATTTCACAGTAATAATCGTCTGCTAGAAATGGTCTTTGTCCATTAACCAATATTTTCTACACTATTTCATTTAAAGCCATTACTTGTCAAGAAATAAATAATATAAATTATTCATTTGTTAGAAATTAGAAAACGAACAGTTAAAAAAAAAAAAGACAAATGACTTTAACAAGCATTAGGCCATTGGCTATTGTTCGCCATGCACATTATATGCTTTGCTGATTAATTCCTGAATTACCTCCCCCTATATTTAATTCCCACCCCACCGGCACTCGTTTTAGCCGCTCCTGAGCAGGTGCCTACCTGTTGACTCTCCTGTCCAACCAACCTCATATTTCTTTTACGTTTGCGCTCTCTCCTAAACATTTTTTGCTGCCTTTGGTAAATGTAGCAAGTAGTGTCTTCCGTATTTCATGTGCGCGTGTGAAACATTAGAACATTATTAGAAAAAAAAAGAAAGAAAAAGAAAATCGGGCGTGGGCGGGGGTGGGGGTAAAAAGAGATTTGGTTGCTAGACGTTCGTCTGTTGTACGTTGCGACTTGCACAGTAACGGACGACATGTTGTGTCAGTTTTACCCTGGCTGGTCACTCGTTGCTGGAGGTAAGCACTTAGAAGGGATAGAAGCGGGGCGGGAGGAAGATAGAGAGAAAGAAGCGGAGAACCTAGAAAGGAAGAGTAACT
>OZ038506.1:4433735-4566235 GCA_964036315.1 Acanthosepion esculentum
TATTATTATTATTATTCCGAATGCATCACTCCTCCTCCTACTACTATTATCATTATTATTTTTTTTATTATTATTATTATTTTATTGTTATTATTATTTTATTTTTATTATTATTATTATTTTATTATTATTCCGAATGTATCACTCCTCCTACTACTACTACTACTATCATTATTATTATTATTATTATTATTATTATTATTATTATTTTTATTATGATTTTATACTTATTATTATTTTATTGTTATTATTATTATTATTTTATTGTTATTATTATTATTATTATTATTATTTTATTATTATTCCGAATGCATGATTCCTCCTCTTCCTCCTACTATTATCATTATTGTTATTATTATTATTATTATCATTATTGACTGATTTGTTAATAATTGTTGATTAATAAGATTAAAATAAATGCGAAAAATATGAACGAATTTATTTAACAAGTAATTTAAAATAAACAAATAAATGATCGATAAGTTTGGATATTACAAAGATTGATTTATTGATTGATTCATTTTTTACGGATTATCGACACTTTGCAAGTTATTTAAAGCCAGAAAATAATTTTAGATTGCAAGAATTTTTTAAATTCTTGCAATTTAAAATTATTTTAAGAAATACTTTTGAGATAATAATGGTTGAGTGATACAAGTTTTACTAATTAACCCATAGCTGGGGGTAGAAGAGGTGGATTCATACCTTTCCCAAGAGTATTTACATGTAAGTGAGTATATCGAACCCAACTAGAATTGGAACTCGGCTCTCCGGTTAACAATTCCGAGCCATTATCCACACACCAGCTGCACATCCAAGCTTACATCACTTGGTATTCTCAAGTGATCACCCCTCTCGAATTTCGGCGATCGTACGGGAAATGGTGTTTCATAGTGTTTTGGCCGTAAACCGAATATTAAAAATGGGAATTTGCAAAACTGACAAAAAAAATTACACACACAAACACACACACAAAGATATATATATATATATATATATATATATATATATATATATATATATATATATATATATATATATATAGTCCGCCAAAAACATGTGTACACACTTCAGGAAAGGAAAATGTTGTCTTTCATAGTTTTATCAAATTGCAATAACACTGTTTACTGCAGTACGATATTTTCTCGACAGATGGCATTGCATTGGCGGCCATTAGAAAAGAAATTGAGAATGCAATTGCGGCAATCCCTGTGAACACTTTGGTCAACGTTGCCCAAGCAGCAGTTCGCCGTACTAATAAATGTCTGGAAGATAAAGGCCACCATTTTGAGCATGTCTTTCGATTGTCAAGTCCAAACGTAACTGGCATTAATCTCATGATATCTGAATAAATTTAGTATTAAAAGATCTATACCAGTATTTCCTTTCCTGAAGTGTGTATATATTTTTGCCGAACTCTCTCTCTCTCTCTCTCTCTCTCTCTCTCTCTCTCTATATATATATATATATATATATATATATATATATATATATATATATATATATAGTTTATGTCTAGGTTAGTATGTATGCATGTACATAGAGTGAATGAAATATAGTGATATAAAAAGTAAAATTAAATTTTAAAATTTTAAATAAAATAATAACATTTTAATTGATTCTACATTTAAATGTTGTTAGGTTTTGAACGAAACTATAACCTTAGAATGTTAGGGGTTAGGGTTAGGGGTTAGGGGTTAGAAAGGGTTAGGGTTAGGGGTTAGGATTAGGGTTAGGGGGTTAGGGTTAACCCACACGTGTACTGCAACCATAAAAGTAATGGGTGTATCTAAGACAATCTGGTGGAGCTCATCCCACTCCAGGCTGGTTTTGAATTCAGAATTTACTTCTACTAGTTTAGTTGTCCTACTAAGGCTAAAGATCCTAGTTTACCCTACTAGTTAACCAATTGTTGGTGTATGAGGTGTTCATGCCTTTTCCAAGGACGTTAGTGGGAAGTAAATGAAAGAGACTTGGTCAGAGATTGAATTGGACACGCTAATTCAACTTTCTGCGCCAATAACTGTTATCAACATAAGGTACGTCAAAGCAGGAATGAATGATTATTGGCTTGCATAATAATCAACTGAAATTATATAATTATCATCATTTGACGTAAAGAGTTATTTTAGTCAAGATTAATGGATCATTGCATATAATCTTTGTTATTATTTTGTTATTTTCATTGATGACGATGCTCGTAGGCTTTTTTTACCCTTTTCGAGTGAACCAACCAAATCGAGTCAACCAAACATATGCGTTTGTTTGTAAGCAAATTTAACAATACCGATAATTAAAAATTCCAGATAATTGAATATTTAAATTATCGAAAATAAATGAAGAAAAACGTCATTCTCTGAAAGAAATATAACATTTATATCAGTAAATAATATTTTCAAAGAATTTGTCCAAGTTTTGTCCAGTTGATTTTTTTAATTAAAAGAAAAAAATGAGTCAATTCTTGACTGTTTCCAGTTGGTCTCGCGTTTGTCTGCTGCTGACTCCTGAACTGGATTAAAATATATGTATTTATAAAGATGCCTTCTGGTTAAAAGAGCAACCGACTTAAACATTTGTCAAATATAGTCATTGCTTTAGTGTTTGAAATTGAAAATTTGAATTTCATAAATGCTTGTCTCAGATGAAATATTAGAATGGGCTTAGTTGAAAAATATTTGGAAATATTTTTCCAGCTAATCAATGAATTACGATAATATATATATATATATATATATATATATATATATATATATATATAGGCACTACTATTTACACCTGGTAATTTTTTAAATTGACCCCAAAAGTAGTTTTTTTGTACTTTAAATAAAAGAAATCTATTATACATGTTTTAAAAATAGTGATGCATGATTTTTTTCTTAGAAGTCTTAATACTAAGCAAATAGAACATAATACTGCTTCAACTAATTACAAACATATTAATCTCTTTTATCGTAGTCAAATGCATACTAATTATAAACAAGATGAAAATATACTAAAAAAATTAATAAATACTAATATATCTACAACAGATCCTAGCAAAAAAATTGGGTTAATAATATACTACACTAAATCTGGTATATCCAACTTAACTATTCGCAATGATTCTTCCCCCCCCCTCCCCGTTAGCGATTTGCAAAAAACCAACATAGTTTGCAAATTCAAATGCCCTTTGGGAGATTGTATCTCCAATGGATTAAATAATATTTATGTTGGTCACACCACAAACTCGCTTTCTCGGCGCTCAACTCTACATTTAAATGATAACTCTAACATTTTTAGACATTTAAAACAACATGCCTGCCCGCGGACTCAATTCCGGAAAATCCTTGTTGACAACACAACTATACTTAAACATGAAAACAATAAACAAAAATTAAAAAATTCTTGAAGCTTTATACATAAAACAGTTGAAACCTAACCTGAACAAAATAAACTATGAAATCTCCACAAATATTCTTAAATGCCTATAATTTATAACAGAAGTAATTGGTTTATACCAACGGCTTCCCATACTTAA
Source organism: Acanthosepion esculentum (assembly GCA_964036315.1). NCBI lineage: Eukaryota > Metazoa > Mollusca > Cephalopoda > Sepiida > Sepiidae > Acanthosepion > Acanthosepion esculentum. The sequence goes on from OZ038506.1 coordinate 4,437,253, forward strand.
TACTTCTTGTTTTTCACTCTCGCGTGGTCATGTTTGACGTGACGAGCTGCGGCGCGATTTTCGCTTCCTTGTCTCGTAAATACGAGTTTGTCGTTACTTTGAAATTTTTCATGAAGCAAAGGCGGACTATTATTGTAGTTTCGTCTGTTTCTTGTTTGATTTATTGAAATTGTCACCTTTGATAATGGCTTATGTAAGCCGAAAGCTTAGATTGGATTTAAACATGTATCAATATGGTGATTTCCTTTTGTCTTTCAATGATAATGTTATTAAGCTTATCAGACAATATGAAAGGAACTCACTTAAAATAAATAGACAAAACCTGTCTATATTATTTAATGAAACATGCATTAATATATATATATATATATATATATATATATATATATATATATATATATATGCACTATAATTCACACCTGTTAATTTTTTCAATTGGCCCCAAAAGTAGTTTTTTCTACTTTAAATAAGAGAAATTTATTATACATGTTGTTTTTTTTTAAAGTTAGGCATGATTTTTTTATTAGAAATTTTATTGTGGCAACAAGAAAAAAACATTTTATGATTAAATTTTATTTTCGTCAAAATACCCTCGTAGCAAAAAGCATGGCTATTTGTTGCCAAAGTTTCTCAAGGTATGTTTGAGAATTGATTCCATTCTTTTTGCAATTGCTCTTTTTTTTTCTTTTCCTTTTTCTTTTTTTTCTTTTTCTTTTCCTTTTTTTTTTCATTCTTCTGCCATGTTCAAAACCCATGCTAATTCTGGGAATGGTTTCAAACCTTTAAACTGTAGCGTATATATATATATATATATAATTATTTATTCGAAAATTATAACATAAATATGTTACAAAATCACTACAAAAATAACCACTTTGTTTCAACACTTCTGGTCTCTTATCAAGTGATGATGTTGAATGTAGAATGAAGGGTTTTAAAATGTTCAAAACAATTTTTAATTTCAAATTTTATCGTATAATTTAATACTTATTAGTTAGAATAAATTCTATTTTAGTCTAACCCCAACATTAAGGCATTAAATAGTTATTATAACCTTAATTCGTTGTCAAGTTTTTTGAATTAATGTATACTTGTATTTTGATTGGTCATTCCAGCTTATGTAACAGTGTTTCCCCTTGACAGGGGTCGTTAATTAATTTGAACCTTTTAAAACCCCTTTATTCTACATTCAACATCATCACTTCATATGAAGAAATATAGTCTTAAGATGTGGTATATTTATGGGATAAAGTGCTCAATATCAGCGATAGAGCGTGTGCAAATATAAACGTGAACATAGAAGTCAACACTTAGAGGCGACAGTCTGTTTCATGCTAGATGCAAAAGGCGACAGTCTGTTTCATGCTAGATGCAATCGTCAGGCGACGTCAGGTCAGGTGGCCTGACGATTGCATATAGCATGATACAGACTGTCGCCTCTAAGTGTTGACTTCTATGTTCACTTTTATATATATATATATATATATATATATATATATATATATATATATATATATATACGAATATGAGCGAGGTTTGTCTGAAATTTTTAAATTACGAATTATCATAATTATATATTGATTTCCTTCAAACAGATTATTTATATCATTTGTTATAGTCACAGTATTTCGACCAGTTTAATCTCTTTTCTTCTTCTTCAGATGTCTGTTGTAGTTGATAAACTTCTGAGACTTTGATGTCCTCTCACTAAAAGGAAGAGACAAATCCCATCACAAGGAAAATATAACTTAGAAACAATAACATGTACAAGATTTGATTAAATAAGGAGTGAGTAGAGTAATCATCAGAAATTGTATATGTTTTAATAGCAACACACGTTAAATTGATGAAGCTTTTCCTCTTTGTTCCATATGTCATTTTGGATGCCCTGTACTTCCGCTATTATCCAGACACCTTGGGGCAGGTGTCGAACAAATATGTTTGGATAATTGGATATCTAAATAATGGAAAAAATCTGAAGAAATTTAACATTTTTTATCGTCAAATAAGTTTTTCAAAAGCTTTATTGAAGCTTCTGTCAAGATTATTTTTGATGAAAGAAATGCGCTAATTTTTGTTTCTTTCTGATTGGCTTTACGTTTTCAGCCGTTAATTCCCGAAATTGCATTAAAGTTGATGCATTTGTTCGTGTGGTCTCTGCTTGAAATCGCAACCTTGAATATAAGGCACTATCAACTTTGTCGACAATTCCACTTTTCATGGATTTTGAACATTTCAAGGATAATCCCAACTAACGTTTAAAATTATTTAAATTGCTCTCAGTTTTCAAAATATCGCAGGTTGCGAATGTCCCTACATAATATTTCGTCATAATCTCAGCCTTTGGAATTTTCTTACACACCATGTCGCATATTTCATTTCTCCTCAACAGAAAAGTCTGCCTATTTTCGTTGTTGTTTTATCATTCGAATTCGAGGTCATCCGAAAATCACTGATTGTCGGTTTGAACAATACCGGACTGATGCTACACCGCAGTAGAAGTGGTGTTTCTTGGCCGAGATAACCTGACGGAGCCCAACCCTCTTTAGGCTAGTTTTGAATTCAGAGTTATCCTATCCTAGACCGGTTGCCACCCAGGGCTATAGAACCCATTCTGTCCTATTTAACCATTTCTGGGGGATGAAGAGGATTCATACCTTTCTCTTTTCGTAAGTGAATGTAATGGATCCGATTGGAATTCGAACGAGGCTCTCTTGATTCCTCCATTACTCCACCGTGACTTCTTTAATCCAACATATAAACGATTAAATGAACCTGGGTTGCTGATAATCTATTTGAGAAATCCTGGTGCAGTAGATCTACCATAGTATCAATAGAAACCTTCAAATCTGGGAGTTTGTCATCCTTGTCTCTTCAATGTGAGCTCACCATCTCACCAGCTATGCAATGTGCGTATTTGTACCATTTATTCTTCTTTTGTTGGCGATAAACTGCCTTTTTGTTCTTTGTCATTAAATCGTTCCACCTCTGCCAACCCCGAGACCTCCCGAAATACTACTGCTCAGCGACCAACCGGAAGGGCACCCAAAGATTTCAATTTGTGACAGTAATCTTTTGGTCTACAAGCCGGAACAAGAGCGTGCAGAAGAGCTATAAATGCCACAAACAAGTAGACACTGGTTGGCCAAATGTGTTACTACTGGTGACCCCATTGACTTATTTTGAGTGTTTTGTTTGGTTTCTTCCTTGCAGGGCGAATTATTTGTTTCTCCTGAAAGCCGCCAATAACGCCAATCGATTACTTTTGTATTTCTCTTCTCTTCCTCACATTTTATTCTCCTTCTCCTATTCTTCCTTCCCCTCTTTTTTATATGCCTCTTACTTTCATTATTGTTCCTTTCAAGTCAAAATAAAAAATAGGTCTCATCCGTCAATGAAATATTTAATAAGGCTCGATAAGAAAATAAATGGTAGTTGCATGAGAAATTAAATCGTTATTTGAAATAATAAATACATCTGTAGGTAAATCAATACGCAGCCTAATCATAAAAAAATTATTTATTTTAAATAACAAATATCTATTTTTAACATAATATCTTCCATTGTCTATTCACTTGATTATATTGTGAACATTTCAGTTCAAAAATTAGAATTTAGCTAATAACTTCTCAGGTAGCGAACGTATTAATACAACTTCAGATAGATAGTGAACAGACTGTGATAGATAGATAGATAGATAGATAGATAGATAGATAGATAGATAGATAGATAGATAGATAGATAGATAGGATGGGACTGGGATAGATAGATAGATAGATAGATAGATAGATAGATAGATAGATAGATAGATAGATAGATAGATAGATAGATAGATAGGATGGGACTGGGATAGATAGATAGATAGATAGATAGATAGATAGATAGATAGATAGATAGATAGATAGATAGATAGATATGAACAGAGGTAGATGCACGCGTGAGCGATCATATCTCTTTTCGAATAATGACTGACTAGGTAGATTTCCCGCAGTAGACTGACGTTACTTTCTCAGGTAGATTAGTGGCCAAGCAAGGCTATAGGACTCAATATGTTCTGCTATTTACCCATAGCTGGTGTGGGGGTGGGGGGTAACTTACCTGGTTTTCCCAAGCGGTCACCCACCTAGGTACTGACCAGGCTCGTCTGATACTTTGGGTTGGGATCAAAGTATAGTATCTGTTATTCCCCTCTCTGACGTTTTCTGTCTTTGGGCAGTTCAGGTTCCAGTGATTCCAACCCTGTAACAGTACGCACCTCATTGCACTAAATGATGCAGGGTCGGTGGAACATGGATTTTCATCATATATATATATATATATATATATATATATATATATATATATATATATATATATATATATATAAAAGTGAACATAGAAGTCAACACTTAGAGGCGACAGTCTGTTTCATGCTAAATGCAATCGTCAGGCCTGACGATTGACTTTAAACAGGAAACAGACTGTCGCCGCAGGGTTTTGACAATAATATCCACCTTTTATTTTATATTTACATACGCTATCCCTGATAACGCTCTAACTCAGAAGATATAGTATAACTTAAAACTATATTTTTATAATATATATATATATATATATATATATATATATATATATATATATATATATATATATATATATATATATATATATATGAATTGGGATCAAATACAGATCAAATATGGCTCGAAATTCTACGGAATGATAGGATAAAGAACAAAGTAAATTTACCGATTATATAAAACCACTGATTCGGAAATTTGAACAAATTAATTAAAAAGTTGGATAGACAGAACTCGTCGATGTTATTTAAGTAAACATTCTTGAAAGAATTTTATTCTATTATCCTATTGCTTAAACGTTATTTTTATAAATGTAAAAAAACAATTCCATATATATATATATATATATATATATGACCAAATAATGAACTTTTTATAAATCTAATACTTTTCGCTTTTATTAAATCTTCATCGGAGAATGAGATATGGAGACAAATATAGTTAGAGAATAAATTGTGGTATTTTTCATTCTTATATTATTTGTTTTTCATTAGTTAAGAAGACGTCAAGTAAACTTAAACTTACTTTATTGGGCGCCTGCTGTAGGGAGAGGATTAATCCGTCAGAACTTTCTATTCTTTTTTCCCCCTCTTTCATGTTTTTTGTCGGCTTTCCGACACTATTTCTTTCTCATTGTCGTTTTTTTAATTTTCTTTACGACCTCAAGTTTATTTTCATGTCCTATTTTCTTGCCCTTCTCTCTCTCTCTCTTTCTTTACAAAAGAACCACCTTTTTCCCTTGTAAATGAGTGGGTTTTTGCTCTCAGATTATGAACGAGAAAAGCTCATTTGAAATCTGCTTAAATCTTTCAGCAAATAATCCCTTTGAAGACAATTTAACAGAAGTTTAGTTAGGGCGGCTCCCGCAGCGCGTCTGTTTCGCTCATTCGTTTCGCACAAAAAGATTCACGACTAAACGGATTATCGATCCTCACAAGATTCTGGTAATATTAGCTTTTTCTTTATAAGGAAACACTCGATATTTATGATCTGAACAGCCAGTACCATTCGAGTAACGCTTTGCTTCACTCTCTGGCCATCAGTCTGGGATCAAAGTGTAGTATCTGTTCTCATCCCTAATGGTAATTTTAATATTAACTATTTCCTTATAAGGAAACATTCGATATTCATTACCCGAGAAGTTCGTGCAACTCAAGTTACGCTTTTCTTCACTTCCTGTATATCGAAGCTGTGATAAAAGTGTAGTAACTGTTCTCCTCATCTCTAATGATCCGTGATAATATTAGTCGTTTCCTTATAAGGAAACATTCGGTATTCATTGAGCGAGCGTCCAATACTACTACTGTCGGTTGAAATTTATAAGATCTTTCTTTTAAAACCATTTTTCAGTAACTGTTATGGCTCTTTCTAGTATTGATGGAAGTTACCTTTCTTACTTTTTGTTCGATGAAGTGTGGAACGTCAACATCTGGATTAAGTCACTTGTTTTCTCTTCGGGTTAAAGGTGATATCCATTTTAGTTGTTATTAAGCGACGCAGCTCCTGTTATCATGTACAGTTCTTTGTGATTCTGTAGCGCCAGTCCCCGAGGTTCTTCAGTTTTATTAAAGAAAGCTGGTCCTCACTAAGACTTACAGGATTCATTCACTTGAATCCATTTTTAATCATTGATCTGAGAAAACGATTGTATAAGATTGATAGTGTGAGGGTTCACTCACATCGTAGCAGCTGAAAATAGCCTTGTGTTTACGGAGATAAAAGCAGACTTGACAGGAAATAAACGTACACAAATAACAGGAAAAGCATGGTAAATTGTGTGATAATTTCATACAATTTATTTATATATTTGTGTGTCTATTGGTGTTTGTGTATTTTCTAGGTTACAATCGTTTTATGGCACATGTAATAAAAGGGAGAAATTTACTCCGTGGTATTACAAGCCATATCACACAGAGAAGTTACCCATACCAAATTTGGTGGTGAAGAGATTCAATGTAACGTCTTTTGGCGGGATGTCCGTATTTCCGGTAGGAACAGTTTTTTCTGGCATGCAGGGAGTATTTTTTATTATTTCTTTAATTTATTTTATACAACGTTTTTATGTTACTGTTTTATTTTTATTTATTTATAATAATAATATTCCTACAATAGTTTAAATATTTCTGAAGAAGTTTGTCGCCATACTTGTCATTCTTCTTAGGTTAATGTTTTTGTTCTGTAGCAACTTGACCAGTTGCCATCCAAGGCTATAGTCGCCATCCAAGGCTATAGAACCTGGTCTGTTCTGCTATTTACCCATAGCTGGGGGGGGGGGGAGAAGAGGAGGATGCATACCTTTCCCAAGGGTATTATTAGCACGTAAATAAATATAATGGATTCGACTGGAATTCGAACTCGGCTCTCCAAGCCTCTAGCCATTACTCCACCGTGCCTACTTATTCTATATTTAAATTGATTTTCTCCTATATTACCATTTTTTTTTATAACTGATCCATTAACTCTCTGGCTATCGAGCTGTAATCAAAGTGTAGTATCTGCCTTCAGGCAAACTACATTTTATTTCTGTTATGGTGCAGGTTCCTTGTACCACGGTGATAGTCCAAGGGAGAACCAATGAAGAATAACTCGAACACACATATATATTACAAATAGAAATATATGTACAAAAGTGTAGAAGTGTTAGCAATAATAATCAGGTTAGAACTACGTTGTCTCGAAGTATCACTATTCCAATGTCTTACAGCAATCGTCTGAACGCGACTCTGTCTCTGACTGACTGACTCTCTCACTCTTACCGCTGCTTTCTTTTGAGGCGCAGTATTTATGGGGTACGGACTAGTCCATTACTATTATGGGTAGGTTCCCATAACAATTTCTCAGTTGTGTTTCTGTCTTCGAACAACAAATAATTGAGAGTGGTCCCGGAGATTCCAAGCTTGCGGCAGTACCTCCTACATTCAATTTTTGATAATTCCAAAGTATATGCTATCAGAGCATTCATAGAATAAAAACAACGATTCCGATTTTATAGTTATTGTTTTGGAAAGGTTTATCGTGATTTGCTTTAGTTTTATTTTGTTTTATAACATATCATGGCTTATTTAATGCCGACAAGATTTTTAGGCGAGATTCGTATGAATAGAATATCTAAGAAATCAGTTTGTAGATCAGGTTTCATTGACGTATTTTTGTAAAGACGGTTTTTGTTGAAAGTTAAATGTATTGCTGGTATTTTTTTTTTTCTCAAAAATGTGTTGCTGGTATGTTTACTATCTATTTTTATACATTCATAGTGTTTTGACGCCAGTTTCGGAATTAACTATTTGCCCATAGCTGGGACCCTAAAGGTGCTACCATCCGGGGTCAGGATGAACCTGAGAACAACGGCAATTAAGAGATGGTTCCACGCCCCTGAAAACATCCCGATCAGAGGCCTTGCTGCCGGATGTAGTCAGTTTATCTTGAGTTAAACATATTTTAAGTTTGTCGCCATATTTGTTACGAGAGCGAAACGGTTGCTGCGTTTGCTTCCTGTTAATGGAAGAAGGTAGAAGCTGTTGAGCTGGAAGTGATTCGGGATTGGACTATGAAATACCAAAGGAGTCGCGGTGTGTTAGTGTATTATGAGAAGATTTGTAGCTGAAGGATGGCATAGAGGTCGATATCCGATCAGTATTGACTTGTTAACCGTGGATGCTGAAAGGCCCGAAACCCTTAATGATCCTCGGCTAAAAACCTCACTGGTGATGTGCGCCAAAGCATCAAACAGATGGATTTCACTAAATGGAACATGAGAAGGATTTTTTTTTAATTTAGCTGATGCTACTTAAAAGAGTGTATTTAAAAAATCGTGTCCATTGATATATCAAGAGGATTCCTTTAATTGTTTCACACCAAGCAAGGCGTTAATTGCATTAGAATGTACGGAGTAAGGGGGCATGAAAGAGAGAAAGAGAATGAGAAAACAAAGAATGGGGAGGACTGGGGAGAGGACAAAAAGGAAAAGGGTTCAAGATGACGGAAGATGGAGATCGATGTTGCATTTAAATTTTTAAAGGTTGTGGTTATCATGGAAGCATGAAATCGGAAGGTAGGGGAGTGTGAGAAAAACCTGCTAGAGTAGAAGTGGCGATTGCATCTATCTAGTTCGGCAGTAAAACGGTGAAACCTAATTGCCAATCTAGTAGCACGCTTAAATTCACGAAGTCGCGGCACCTTGGAAAAAAGCTCATCAGAGCAGTTGCCATGAATATATCTGTAAAACAGACAGAGGGAAGCCACGTCGCGTCGGTGAGAAGACGAGATGCCTGATTAGTATCGATTATATTGCAGACCCTTCTTTGGATTTTGTTAAGAATCTCGAGATGTACAACAGAAGCACCAGACCAGATATGGTAGAAATATTCAATGCACGGACGATTGGTAGATTTATAAATGTGCAAAATGAATTCTGATAAAAAAAAACTTTTTGCTTGAAACAGTGAACCAACTTTCCCTCTCGTAGACATAGCAATTGACTCGATATAGTCTCGCCATTTTATATCTGTAGAAAACATAAGGTCATAAAGTGTAGTGTTGCTTTTCTTATGGTAAATTTATGGTAATGTTTAACCGCTTTATCTGTGTGTTAATTCATGTTGATCTTCTTAATATACACTTTTTTTCATTAACTTTTCTTATAAGAATGAGATAGTTCAATTTAGGTAAAAAGATAAGAATGTTTTAAGCCTGAAGCCTGCTTCAGAATTTTTAAACGCAGTTTTATTAAATATTTAAACCAAACCAAAAAAAAAAATTACACATGTAACAGTTTGTGAAGTTTTATACTGGATATTATTCCACGGCCGAGTAGACTAGTTTAGGTTAATAACAATCAAATCAAGACATTAGTTGTGAATTATCAACATTATGAGACGTACAAGAGAGAGAAACAGTCTCAAGATATCCAAATCAAATGTTAAAAATCTTCTGCACCTGCTTGATTATCTTATTGGCGCTTTGATAAGTTTTTTTTTAATCTACTGGAGCGTATCTCCGTGTGAGATTCGCTACTTAACTGTAACGAAAATGCAGCGGCTGTGATGGTCTATAGACATTTGAATTCTGTAGATTTATCGGTAAAAAGCTGTCCATGCCAGACAGACGCCGTAGAATAAGGGACGCAAGCCTACTTCTTAAGTCTTATGATTCATGTTGATAACTTCGTGCTCGTAGAATTTACAAAAATGGCTTATTTCCTTGACACCGCTATTACTATATACACCTTTGACTCCCTTGGCAATATCCACACGTACAAAGAAGACAAATCAAACGAAAACCAATAAAAAAGCGCATGAATTATTTTTTAACTTAATATTAAAATAACGAAAACGAGAAAATTGGTTGATATCTCCTGACGAGTGGACCGAACAATTGCACAAAGGTTCGTCTACGAAACTCCGGAATAAAGGTGCTAAATATAACATCAAACAGCTAAGTGACAAATTTCATATCTGTATTAATCCTATAAAAAAAAGTAAATAAACTTTTTATAAATAATTCTTATTTACCACTTTATAGAGAAATAAATTTGGAAAGCACTCTCTTTATTAAAATTCCTTTTTTACCCATGGCATACGATAGAAAGTTGACCCTCTGTGTGTAGCATGTTGTGTCTTATTTGCAAAATATCTGAACTGGTGCAACTAAGAAATGTAGCTCGTCTGAACATTTGCCATGGAAATATCGATAGCGTAGCAAGAGGTTAGCAACTTTTCGTCTGTAGAAAACGCGTTGTGGGGTTGGAAGTAGTTCATTACCCACAAGGGGGGTTGGTCAATCCCAAAGTGCTGATCACAATAACGTTGTCCAAATTATCTCACATCTCTAATTCTTGCGATATTTTTTCATGGGGTCTTGGAAAAGTTCTCAGTACTCTAATGATTATGGGCACAACTTTTTTTATTATCTCACCCCACGTAAGGCAATAAATACACGAGAACGCAAGATCAGGTCCTGACATCTCGTCTACACTCACGTGATATGGCTTCCATCTGTCTTTCCTACAAATATTTTCATGGCAACTGCTCTGACGAGCTATTCCCAGTACTACCCCAACTGCATGAATTTAAGCGTGCTACTAGGTTGGCATCTTGGTCCCACCCTTTCAGTGTCGAAACAGATGTAACCGCCTCTTCTATTCCAACAGCTTCTTATCTCGCACTTCCCACCTGTGGAACTCCCTCCCTCTTACTTGATTCCCTGATAGCTATAATCTTCAAATATTCAAATGTAATGTCAATCGACATCTTTTGATGCCTTGATCCTCATCCCCGTCCTCCTCTATACCCTTTCCTCAAACACCCCCCTCTTTAATCTTGCTCTCACTCTCTGTAACTCTTTGCATGCTAGTGGCACTCGCGCCTTGCTTGGGGTGAAATGGTTTAAAAAACTACTATTAAGGAGAAAGGACAATAAAAGAGAAGAAAAACAATAATTCGTGGTTTTTACGTTTTCCGTAGATTTCAATATTTTTCTTGTCGTTCTTCAATTTCCCCCTCTGGCTAGCTCAGATAATTTATTTTCTTTCCTGCCTGCAATAAGTAAATCCAGGCATATTTGGATGGCATAGCAGTTATTGATACGGGAAATGGAATAAAAAACGAGTTCAAATTCCGACCATGCCTGTCCCGGTCATTTTGTTTTAATATTCTTGAGAAACGGTTCACACTCCTCCTCGGAGTTTACAAAGACTCAGAACCCCAATCCGTAACAGGAGTTTATAACTGCGTTTCCGATTTCTTCTAAAGTCTCGTCATGGACGAGAACCCTATTTTACTTTAGTCCGCTGTGTACGCTGCCATCGCAATCCAACGCTAAATTACTGAGGCTTAGAGAATATGGCAAAAAATAGAACATTATTAAGGAGAGAGAACAATAAAAGAAGAGGACTTAAGAAAACAGAAATTAAATTTTTGAAGATCAAAATTGACAAGGAAGCAAAAAGCCGGAAGAGAGTTCCACATGCAAGAAGTACGGAAGAAGAAACTGTTAGCATAGAACTTACGGTTTTATCTCGCCATGTCAACTGTAAAATGATGAGGTATTGCTGTCAATCTAGTACTGCGCTTAAATTTATAAAGTCTCGGTACCATAGAGGAAAATTCATCAGAACAATTACCATGAAAGCATTTATAGAAAAGGCATGGGGAAGCTACATTACGGCGGTGGGAAAGTCACTGAAGCCGAGATGCCAGGTCAGGACCACTAACATTACAGATTCTTCTTTGAGTTTTATCAAGAATCTCTAAATCAGTGTTTCTCAACCGGGGTTCCCCGGAACCCTAAGGTTCCGTAAAAGGTCCCCAAGGGTTCCGTGAGAACAGGTGAGATAAGCTAATGCACTTTTGACTTTTTATTTAATTTCATATACGTAATATTACTAAACACATACAATTTATACTTGGTTATTGTAATATTGTAATATAGACATCATCCTATCTAACCTATTATGTTATTAAAAAAATATAACAATCATTGGGAATATATTTAGTGATGTCTGTCCGACGCCATTGTGAAACCACCTTTACTCGTCAGTGCCCACTCAGCGAACGGGACCTGGACTTTCTTTGTTTGTTTTTTTTATTTTTACAAAAATACCTATAAAAAAAATCTGATGCAGCAATTATCTGTTTTCGCTCTGTTTACATTTATATTATAGGTATAGGATATTAGTTACTTAGGTTTAGTTTTTAAGTTTGAGTTTAGAATTTTTGTGTGTGAATGAAAACTCCCTGATGAAGTATTATAAACGAACAGTATGAATTTTATTTAGAATTACCGAAAAATTTGGTAAACAAGCATTAATTTTTCCGTAAACCAGTTATTTAAAAAAATATATACTACGATATTTACCACGTGAACAACGATGAAAATATCATGAGAAAGATATGGCATATGATTTTGTTTTTGTGCAGGGGTTCCTTGAGACATGTAATTTATATTAAGCGTTACGCAAGGGTAAAAAGGTTGAAAAACACTGCTCTAAATATATATGTGGCAGAAATATTGATAAATATGTCAGATTCTGGTGAGAAAAATATCTAGCACGATACATTGAAGCAACTTTCATCGAAGCAGAATCAACAAAATTGATTCAATCGAATCTTTTCAGTTCAAGTCAGAATAAAGTTAATAAGCAAAAACAGAAATCGTTTCTGATTCAACCCAATATATATATATATATATATATATATATATATATATATATATATATATATATATATATATATATAACGGAGAGTGCATGAGAGAGAGAGGGGGGGAAGGAGAAAGAGAGAAATACAGACATTACTTTCCTTTCTTTTTTTTCTCCTCTATTTTTCCAAATTCTGCAGGTGGGCTCATGATCTGACACGATTAAACACGAACAAGGAAATTATAAAAGTTTATCGTCACCTTTACCACCAGGAATTCCTCTCACATGAACAAACGAGCATAGAAATGACTATGTATTTTGAATACGAAATTTCTATTTAACCTGTTTCATTGGTGACGACGGCTTTTTATGAATTCGAAATCATTTCACTCACCCCATGACGACCCATCCCCCGCAACGTTGTTTACAAAACTTAGTCTAACACAAGCTCACAAGTGACAACTAATCCAGTTCAGATCAAATTCATTAGATTAATATTTGCTAAGGATATGTGAGCGAGGCAATGCTTAACGACTTGGAACGAAAAATCAACGAACTGATTTCAAACTTCAGTCCAGCTCAACTTTCGCGCAAACGCTTTTTCATATTATTGTTCACCCACGACAATACTCAAGAGCCACTCAAGGCAGAGGGTTACTGAATGAGGTTGTTGCTAGAGTGTAAAAACTACATGTTATGAGGATATCTAGGATAGACAACGGTTGCCCCTAGACTTGAAGAGGTTAAGATTTTAATGGTTTGGGGAAGCATCCTTTTGAGAGTATATTCCACAATTGTGGGGAAGGAGCTACGTGAGTGGAACTTCTTCTTTATTAATGGAATACTAAGGGAATAGGGATGAATCAGCGCTGTGTACATGCCACGGCGGGGATCCTAGCTGTGATGGCCAGAAGTTGTAGAACTAAGAAATGTAAGTTTTGCCATGGAAATACTAGTAGCGAGAGGCTAGCAACGTATCGTCCGTGGGTAAAGAGTTGTAGGGTAGAAATTAATTCATCACCCACAAGGTCGCGTAAACGCTTTTGAACTCTGTCAAGGCTGGAAATTGAAGATTGGTCAGATCCAGTCCAGATGTGGCAGCAATTTTCTAACTTTGGTCTTGATCTGTTTCTGACAGTAGGGGTCACCTATTTACTGGAGCGGTGCAAAGAATCGAACATTCTTCCAGAATCTTTAGCAATGGTACGAATATATGCATTCTACTTGAGGTCTGGAGTGAATTTTAACCCCAATAGACCTAAGTCCCTCACTTAGAGTTCAATCGCCCACAAGAACTGGAGCAAAGTTCGTGTCTGCTCGGTGGCGATTAAACGTTACTAGCATTGTTTTGGAGATATTGAATGATACAAGCCAGTCTTTCCTCCACTGAACCGTGAGCGGTGGGTCAGAGAAACGATAAGTTGCCAAGATTTGGTCATCTAGATTTTTGAAGGTACACCCATAAACTGTGGTATCGTCTGCATACATGTTTACTAATAATATGAGAATGTTCTTGGGCAGATCGTTAATATAAATCAGGAAGAGGGTAGGACCGACGATGGATTATTGTGGGACACCGACATTAATCTCATGTGCTTCCGAGGACTGACCATTAACGACAACCTTGATGGGCCTAGGACTTGATAATTGAGAAGACGCTTTCAGAGATTCCATAGCTGGAGAATTTGTGTAGGCTTTGACAAAGATTTGCATAGTAGGTTACACTATGCCAATCTTTGTCAAAGCCTTGTGCCACTCTTGAAATGGTTTTCATTACTCAGGAAACTCCTGCATAAAAAATTATTATGTGCCATTATTAATAGCTATCTCTGTTATGTTTTTTATCGTCGTTCATATAGTAAACATAACATATGGAGAGCGCGCATGCGTCCTTTTCTCGCGTGAGTCACTCAATGATAATCTGCCACGTACAAGTCCCATCCACTAACCATTAAAAGTGGTTTCACATTGACGCCACAAAGACATCGCTAAATACATTATTATTATTATTATTTTAAATATTAGAGGTTGAAGCCTACATTATAATAATCAAGGCTTTTCCAACAATATGCCATATGCGTATAGGAAAATTAAAAATATAAAATTACAATATATAAAATTACTCAAAAATGCATTAGCCTATTTATCACTGTTTCTCACGGTACCACTAGCGACCTCTTGTAGAAGACTGGGGTTCCGGGCAACACCGAGAAACACTGCTCTCGTATCAGTGCCGTTAAAAAATCACCCCTCCCCTAGCTGGATTGAAAAGCTTCGCCCGCCTGTCCCTTGCACGTTGAAAAAAAATACCTGTACGAAACATCAGTTTGAGAAGATCTATCGGAGAGGATGCAAACTGGTTTATAAATCAAATTGTGACCGGTAGACGCTCACACAAAACTACAGTGGTTAAACGCAAACAAACAAAAATGACCACTTTTCAATAATTTTGAACCAATTCAAAAGGCATCCAGAAATTAGGCCAACTACTGTGAAAACAAAATATTCGGAATAAATTAGATTTGGGACACGTAGGAAATGAAGATGATTCAATTCCGTGGAAGTGGCTGACGGAAATCAATAGTCATCCAGAAACTAGACCTGCAAATGTGAAAAGAAAGGTATTGGAATAAAATTGAGGTCTGTAGAATGCACACCAGAAATGTTTACGGACGTGTGACACTGCAGAATAACATGGTATAATTAACCATGCTCCCCGTTGGCATAGAATGTGAGAAAAAGTCAAATTTAAAGTGAGATTTAGTAGCCGTACAAAAAATTGCTCCGAGCCGCCTCGGTATTTCGCCATTTGAGAAGGCTTGAGGCGCTGGGTAATAAACCCAGCCTCCACCCGAAGAAGGGGTAATAACTGGGAGGGCGGTCCGCGGAGGCTGAAGACTACTATGATTCATAATATTCCAGACCTTCATTTGTGGGTAAAATAATGCATATAAAAAGGGAAACGGGGGTCAGGCTAGAATAACCCGGATATAATCTGGCAGCCAATCTCTTACAAAGATGCTCTATGAAATGGCATGGTATTTACAGATTGTTTTTTAATCATTTCACCCCAAGCAAGGCAATAATGCCACTAGGACGCAGGGGCTGGTACAGGGTGTGAGAGAGAATGAGAAGACTTTAGTGAAAAGACGTGAGGGAAAGGACAATAAAGGAAGAGGATTCAAAAAGACAGAAAATGGCGATTGACATTGCATTTAAATTTGGAAACAATAAATCGGAATGGAGTCTCACATATGATTGATTGATTTCTTTTCTACGGTTTATCAACCCTTTGCAGGTTATTTAAAGGCAGAAAATATTTTTTAGATGGCAAGAATTTTTTGGGTGGTGGGGGGAGATCATAATTCTTTAGTGATAGAAGTCTTACTAATTAAGCCATCATATTTCCAATATCAAAATATGGGCGCACCATATCGAATCGTCTATAAAAAGTGATAGTGTGAAAATCTTTTTTTTCTTTTTATGAATCAGAATTAGCTATCCCAAAGAAAGGAGTTCCATGTATGCTTCTATCAATGGCAACGACGCTGGATAAAGTATGTGGCTTCAGAAGTAGACTACTTCAAAGGAGATTAAATGTCGAATTGATATGTCTTGTAGTTTTTTCTTTTTATAGCACGAGTCCCGATACTTTTTGATCAGACTTCATGTGTTCAAAGAATGTTGCAAATGGAGGGTACAGGTTGTGACTGCTGTTGACCCCACCCATTTTTAGCAGGAGGTACCGAATGATGATGGGTGCGGTTGTTTAAAAAAATGGAACGAAAAGGTTGAGAAATTTCAGAACGAATGAATTCAACATTTTCAAAACAATGAATGTCAACGCGTGGATTTGTTTGTTTTTTTGTTTGGGGTTTTATGGCATATCAACCACTATGGGTTATTTAATGCCGGATCCAGTATTTACTAAATATATCAAAAACGTATAGCTGGCAACATCATTGTTTCAAAAAAATGTATCCCTGGCAACATCATTGTTTCAAAAAAATGTATCTCTGGCAACATCATTGTTTCAAAAAATGTATCCCTGGCAACATCATCGTTTCAAAAACGTATAGCTGGAAACATCATCGTTTCCCATCACATTTTAGGGGTAAGGTGTTAGTATATTTAGTGTAGGGTTTGGGAGGGAAAGTTAATTGTAAGTTGTAGTTGTTTTGGGATGGGTTAGATGTGATGGGGCATGACATGACAAGCCGATTGATCGGATCGACGGCCTTTTGGTTGGACGTAGTTTATCGTCATACCCAGGACGCGGATGTAGTTTATCATCATACCCAGGACGCGGATGTAGTTTATCGTCATACCCAGGACGCTCAACACGTGGAGGAATTTTACATCTATGTTTTCATATAAAGAATAATATAAATTCAAAAATAAAATACACTTCTGTGTACACAGCTGAAAAAAGAAAAGAAAATATTTATAAGCTTTGCTGTTAGAAAGTGTGTGTGTGTGTGTGTGTGTGTGTGTGTGTGTGTGTGTGTGTGTGTGTGTGTGTGAGAGAGAGAGAGAGAGAGAGAGCGTGCGCGCACGCGCGTGTGTTGCCCAGTTTGTAGTTTAGCAGTCGACCGCCCGGGAAAATTGTTTTTTTCCGGGTGTGAGGAAACGCCTCCAGTATCTACTGCATTCTAGAGTGAAAAAAGTAGGAAGGGTGATTATACCCCTTACTGTTATAGTCCCGAAGAGAACGACACCTAGCGGTCCTTCCGACAAACAAAGTGGAGATAATCCCCACACCACTTTTTTGATGGTACAAAAAATATCCCATAGGACGTATTCGTTGAGTGCACGCATCTAATTTACTGTTTTTTTTTCTTCTAGTGAATTATATCAATATTATTAATATTTTCTTGCTTTCCTAAATATATGTTTCGTCCTAGATGTCTTGCTTTTTGTTATACTATGGCTACAGATTTTAATAATATAAAATATATACGTGTGAATATGTACAATATATTCTTTATTAATATTCTATACCAAAATAGTGGTTACCCGTAGATTTTATCTATTATCAGATACATTACAAGCCATAGACAAAAGATTGTCACCGATTAGCGACAAGAAGCGGTAGTAACCAATAAACTTCCAAAAGAGTGGAATGTGCTCGAATTGTCGATTTGTTTCTGGAGTCGTGTTGTCTGGTGGCAGATGTCACCCACACAACACATTAACCAGCAATAAATTTGATCTTGTTACTAAAAATAAAAAATTTCCGGCTTTAATGAAAAAGATTATGATTAAATACCAAATTTTGGCAATTTGGGGGCCGAAAATTTATTTTAGCAAGTATGATGAACATTAAAATATCAAGAAAGAAACGATTGTCGTTGCCCAGGAATTAAGACAAGCATTACCCACAAGGCATGGCTGTTATATGCTTTACGTAAATCTAATGATAATGGTCTTACTATAGAAATAAATTACAAATCAGGAAAAAATGTTTGCCATTAGGCATGTATAAACGCAATCCACCTGACCTCTAACCTATTCTTTATTTCATGTCTAAACAATAGTTATAAATTATAATTTTGAAATGTGGAAATTTCACTGGAAAATATCGGAAAAATTTCCAGTATTAATTTGAAATCAAGTAATTTAAGCACATTACAGGGTGCGGTGGATAAATTGTCGTCTAAATGACACAAAAATGAAAATAACACTGACATCTCATTTTAACAGATGTATTTCACCATAATTATACAAAAATATCTTGAAATTCTAAGTAGTAAAGTCATGCAATAAAATCTCCATTGGCTTCAACCACGGCCGCCAGACAACTTCGGAATCTCCTGCAACTCTTCTGGATGGTCTCCTTGATTAAGTTGGTCAATTCTGCCATAATGCTTGCCTTCCGTTCATCTTTGGTGTTACAAGAAGTTTTGTTGGTCTCTCGCTCAACTGCGACCCACACATAATAATCAAGGGGGTTGCATCTGAATATGTAAGGGGTGATGTGTCTGACTGACATTGCATTCTCCTGATTTTGTGGCATGGTACAGAGTCCTGTTGCCAGATATAAGGTCTTCCAGCAGCCACCCTCTACACCCAGGACAACACTACCGCCTCAATGTAGGTCTCTGTGTTGAGTCTGATCCCCTGTGGGAAGATGAAGAGAGGCATAACGTCGCCATCGCTAGTGATCACTCTAAACACCTTCGTAATCACCATTAGACTCATCCTACTCTTTACTAATTCTTTAGACTGTCCTCAGATTGACACCCAAACACTCTGAAATGTTTGTATTGGAACTTCCGGTGCAAATGCCAAGCAGTACACTATGCCGTTTCCAACTTTCTGGCGGAGTGAATTACGTCATGGTGCTCTTTTTCTCAAAGACGGTGTCCAACTGAGCCTACTTTACTGTACAGTCGACAAAATCAAAAACAAACAACGCGCATGCATGAAATTAAAAGTATAAAATGGCGACAATTTATGTATCGCATCCTGTATATAGACAAGAAGATCACAGTTGAACCAATATCCTTCTGGCGTCAGTTTAAACTGACTCCATCTTTCTTTTTCATATGGTGTCTTTATAAACGTAGCTTAGATGTTGTACTAAACCAAAAGTATTAGGAACTCAGTGCGTATCGAATTCACTATTCATTCATAACTGTTCTAGCGAGAAGCTTGTTAACCATCACACCATGTCGAAACGCTCTTTATTTTGATTTCTAGCCACTGATGGCCTATACTGTTTTATTAAGGCAGAAAATATTTTTTAGATGGCAAGAATTTTTTTAACCAGAAGCTTTAAGCAAAATGTTTACAACAGAAGGTGAAAAAGGATAATGTTTATGGTAAGCATTACTCACAGAATGGGGTAATTATATGCATTATGCACAAGTGTTGCTCAGGGTTTTACTTTAAAAATGCATTGTAGATAATTATACTATAAAAACTAATTGGGCATTATGAAGAAAGGGAAAGTCAATAACTATTTTTTTTTTGTGCGATGTAATCTTGAATTATTTGAGAAGGATATCCAGAAGTTGAATTATTTGAGAAGGATATCCAGAAGTTGAATTATTTGAGAAGGATATCCAGAAGTTAAACTGGGAGCAAAGCGTACGGATAGAAAATGAATTCGATAAATACACAAAAATAGAAGGGGGCGTAAGAAAAAGATGTGCCTTCTCGCATGATTTATTCAACATTTTACAGTGAAGCTGTCGCAGTTAGCTCCTCCTCAGTTCTTTAATCCCTCAACAGGGGTCTCTCTCCCCTGGCTATAAATACTGGCTGACCCTTCTCTCTCTCTCTCTCTCTCTCTCTCTCTCTCTCTCTCTCTCTCTCTCTCTCTCTCTCTCTCTACTTAGGCCTTGGGCTGCTACCTCGTGCGGAGGTGAGGTAAAATCTCTCTCTTTTTCACTTAGGCCAATATGTGACCTCTCTCAGATACAGCGTTTCCCATATTCTGGGAACACGCTAAGAACAATACATGTACGTACGAACACTCACAACACACACACATAATTTCTCCATACAAACACTATGTAACTGTTCATGTCTTTGTGTTATTAATATATATATTTGTTTACCCATGTATATCGGTCTTGTTTGTTTTCTTTGGACTTAATTAAAGTCCAACATTCTCGTGTAGCTGGACCGGTCAGCAGGAAATTTTAACCTTCTGATATCTCTTCACATCTTCACTCCCAGCGGTCCGCTACAAAGCCATCTTGAAAGCTTTAGAAGTTCAACCAGGATTCATTATTAGTGCCCACAATCGTTAGGATTAGATATGCAGATGACACAGTGTTGATAGCAGACACGGAAGAAAAATACAAGAACTCCGACAAACGGCATTTAAAGAAAGCAAGAAGAATGGACTAAATATCGAGTATAAGAAGAGAGAATATCGAGTTGTCAGCAAAACGGAATGAGTCCAGCATGCGAATTACAGATTGGAGATTTTAGCAAAATGAAACAAATACAAAAACGTATATATCTAGAAAGGTTTTTAACGGAGGACGGAAAATGCGGCCCTGAAATCCGAAGGCGCATTGGAATAGTGAAAGATGCCTTCCAAAAGCTAAGCAAAGTATTAAGAACCGGGAAACTTTGTTAGAAACAAATAAACGAGTCCTGAACTTTCATGTAATATCGGCCCTCCTATATGGCAGTGAATGCTGGACAATGATATCACAGATGAAGAAGAGACTTGAGTCGACAGAAATGTGGTTCTACAGAAGGATGCTGAGAATACCATAGACTGAATATGTCAGCAACGACGAAGTTATAGAGAAAACAGAAATAAAAAGGACATTTATACTTAGCATCAGAAAGAGTCAGTTTCTAGGGTACATAATGAGGAAAGAGGGCTCGGAAAATTGGACACTGACAGGACATATTGAGCGGGGAGAGGAAAGCAACGCATAACCCCTGCCTAATAACGTATTTGTGTAAATGGATGACAGAACAGGGGTTAGGAGAGATAGCAAAAAGACAACCTTTAGTAAGAGCTACAAATGACAAGAATTAATAATGCACCCTAACTACTCCTGTTTATGAACAGAGAGGCACAGTGCGTCGCTCCCCCCCCCGCCCCTGGGGTCATACTCACCTGGTTAAGACCAGCCAGGTGACATGCAAATCCGTCGTTTTAATGACGGCTATCTTATTTTAACAAGTTTTAAAAAGGACCTGTTAACAATTCCAATCAGTTCAGATCAGAATCCGTGGCAACCATGTCGAAAGTAACATCCGGGCATTATTATTATTATTATTATTATTATTATTGTTGTTGTTGTTGTTGTTGTTGCTTTATTAAAATGATCCTCTATTTACGAAGAGGTTAAGATCTGATGGACCCAGCGTAATTTTATTTTAAAATCGTAAATAAAAAGGACAAATAGAGAGAGTTGAAATTTCTAGGGCACATAATGAGGAAAGAGGGCTTGGAAAAATTGATGCTCACAAAGATTGAGAGCAAGAGGGTCAGAGGAAAACAACGCATAACCCCTGCCTAACAAGCCTGTGTAAATTGATAACAGAACAAAATTTATTTAGAGGTAAATAGGACAGGAAATTGTGGAGAGCCATGATCGCCAACGTCGTGGAAGGACACAGCACACAGAAGAAGACTCTTTAAATCGCTGTTGTATATTACCTGTCAGCCTTTTATGAAACTATTTTTCCCGTAAAGAAATCACTAAAGAAACATCTGTTTTTTTACATAAGTTTAAAAACTCTTGACGGCAAGACGTTCAGATAAGCGTCACTTACCTTTTAGTATTTACTAAGTTTATCTTAAGTGACTTGACCCAAAGAGTTCTGAGTTCAATACCAGCCCACAGCAGAGATGAACAAAACTTGGAGAGTTGAGCTAAAGGGAAATAACTGAGACATCCGTAAAAGGCATGTGGAATTATGACAATTTATCCCGGTGGGCAAAATAAACGTTTCGGTTTTAATTTCCATTTACCTGAAGAAGGCCGGAGCGTACAACGACCGAAACGTTGTGAATATGACAACAAAGATGAGGACAACAGCCCGAACAATATAAATCGTGTAAAAGAATTGTGTTCGACTTTTCTTTCAAGTGGTGAAAACCGACCTTGAAATTCAGTTTTCGAAATCTTGGTTTTTTCCTTGGGCGCGAATACCGACCGCTTTCACAATTAAGAAAAAAATGTCTAAACCACCAAACAGAGGCAGAGTTACTTAACCGTTTATAAGGAACCAAACCTTGGCTATCGTGAGTTGCATCCCAGCATTCTAACCTCTTAACTATCACCTGATCCCATACACTGACTATTAACAGCAGAGTCGACTATAGACCCGCCCCAGGAAAAGACGAGATTCTATTATGTGCACTTGATAATAATGGATCATAAAACTGAGTCGAGTGGCCTCCCTCTTCTTACGATTCACTTCATATCAGTTACCCTCTCCCCTCGCCAACCCATCATCCTTACGCATTCATTAATTCTTAACACAACGCCGCCGGACGACATTGTGATTTTTTTTTATGCATGTGTCGTGCCCACTTTGTCGTCATGAATATTAAATTTGAATTTATCAGCTGAGAAGCCACTAAAAACAACGAGACATTTTCCCACGTGGTCCGCCTCGAAATTTGTTGCCGATTCAGATCTTTATTTCTTGTTGGTCGAGTCAGTAACCTTATCCGTTTCTTTTTAAAAATGCTTTCTATCGGCGTCGGTGTGTGGAAGTGCGTACGCGTGTAACACTTTGTAAGAGTGTGTGCGTGCATATGTTTTTATGTGTGCAATTGTATGTAAATGCGTGTGTAAGTGTGTGTGCAATTGCGTTCTTGAATGATTTTTTACGGCTTATCAACCTTTTGTTGGTTATTTAAAGCCGAAACATATTCTGGATTGTAAGAAGAATTCTTTTTTTGCCGTGTGGATATTGCATTAACAATTTTTTGAGAATAATTTTTTCAGATACAAGTTCTAATAGTTAACCCATGGCTGGGAGAAATGGATTCATGCCTTTTTAATGGTATTTGCGCGTAAGTGAATAAAACGAACTCGACTGGAATTCGAACTCCGATTTCTCATTCCGAGCCACCCTTCATCCAACCACCCGCACATCCACCGTGTAATTGTGTGCATATAATTGCGTAAGTGTGTGCGTATGAAAGACAGTGTGTGTGTGTGTGTGTGTAAATATGTAAGTATGCGTGTATCCATGTGTACAAACCTGTGGGTGTAAGTGTGTGCATAATTGTATGTGCATACATGTGTAAATGTCTTTGTAAGAGTATGCGTATGTGTGTAGTTATGTGTCAGTGCGTAATTCTATGTGTAAATATGTGTGCAAGTATGTGATGTAAGTGCGTGTAATTGTGTGAGTATATGGGCGCAAGTATGTTTGTAGATGTGTGTCAGTGTGTGTGTGCGTAATTGCGTGTATAAATATTTGTGTGTAATTATGTGTTCAGTTGTGGGCGTGTTGGTTAAAATGTGTGTGTAAATGTGTATCTCGGTGTCGCTGTCGTACTAATTGTGCCCGCGATCGCGATTCTGTGTGTGTGTGTGTGTGTGTTTGTGTGTGTCGTGTGTGTGTGTGTGTGTGTGTGTATGTATGTGTGTGTGTGTGTGTCTGTGTGTGTCGTGTGTATGTGTGTGATGACATTAACCGCGTCGTACCGAATCTGAAATTTAATTCAGATTTACGAGAGGGAAATTCTCCTCCCGACCCACTTCGCAAATTCTATCCAAATGATCAATCGCCTTGTCTTTTTTTAATCTCTTCTCTCGGTCGGATCGAGATTTCAAGCACTCACCTTGCGTGTCTGATTGGATTTTGTCGTTATAAAAAAAGAAATAGCAACTTACTACATACACCGGTCTACAAGACACGCATTTTCCAACAAATGCTTAAATGAACAAAATCTAACCCTAGCCTTAACCCTTGAAAATATTAGTGGTTCTACAGAAGGATGATGAGAATACCATGAACTGAACATGTGAGCAACGATGCAGTTTTAGAGAAAAAGGAAACAACAAGAACACTTAAAGAATACTTGACATCAGAAAGAGAGAGTTGAAATTTCTAGAGCACATCACGAGGAAAGAGGGCTTGGAAAATTTTATACTCACAGGACAGATTGAAGGCAAACAAGACAGAGTCAAACAACGCATAACCTGCCTAATGAGCTTGAGTAAATGGATTGTAGAATCAAATAATTATGAAATTGTGGAGAGCCATTATCGCCAACGTCCAAGTATTAATGCTAAGGTTAGATTTTGTTCTTGCTAATCTAAATTTTTTATAAGAAAATATGAGTCTTTTTTACAGTCTTTTCAATGACAATCAGAGGACAGTGCTTTGAGGTGACAAAAAGTTAGATCAGGGCTTCTTAACCTGGGGTTCACGAATCCCTACGGGGTTCATGGATGGGTTTCGTGGGTCCATGACGATCAGATAAAAATTCACATTTATAATCGCTATACGGTCCTTGTGCCAAATCAATTGTTTCCCATTAAAAGAAATAAAATCGACCCTACCACTTCTTGAAAGTAAATGCACCCAGCCACTATTTACGGTGCTGGTCTCTTGGCTTGCTCTTGGGTCCATGTTTACAAGTCAAACGTGTCATCATTCTCTAAACGAATAATGTAAATAATGTACATAATACCTCATCTCAGAAATATAGACAGATACTGAAAGGCCGAAACGTTGTAATAAATATGGCGACAAAGATGAGGACAATAGTCCGAATAATGTAAATAGTGTACATAATACCTCATCTCAGAAATATAGACAGATACTGAAAGGCCGAAGCGTTGTAATAAATATGGCGACAATGATGAGGACAATAGTCTGAATAATGTAAATAATATCAGAATTACTTATCACTTTGCGTAATTTTTTTCTAACTTGGAAAGCAAAACTGTTACGAGAAATAAAGCAAATCAGATGTGAGCTTTCTATATTAGATGAGCTCACCAGAAACCCTAATATTTCCACGCGCAAGTGCAAAAAGATCAAGAGGAAATACAAAATTAAATCCCTACTTGACATTCCACCAACCACGGAAATGCTGAAGCAGAAACTTCAGCTAAAGGCACAGAGAACAAGGCGATACGAAAAACGTTGTAGGTTCTATCGCCAAAATAAAATATTCCAAACGGACCTTAAGAAATTTTACAGGGCAATTGGAAAATAAACCTATACATGTCGAAAGGCCACCATCGATTGATACTATACAGACATTTTAGGAAAATATTTGGAGCAGCCCGAAGGAATATAATCCAAATGCTGAATGGATCCGACGTGAAGAAGAACGAATGTTGGATTCACCTCTGCAAGAATGGGAAAATATATCCACAGATGATGTTAGACAAGCTCTAACGAAATCGCAAAAATGGAAATCCCCAGGAAATGACAAGGTCCCCAATTTCTGGCTTTATCATCTCTCGTCTATCCACAAAATACTTGCGAAAACATTATCAACGCTTGTAAATAATCCCAATAAAATCCCGGAATGGATTACTGAAGGTATTACATACCTCATACCAAAAACAAATGAAACAGATGACCCGAAAAATTATCGACCGATAACATGTCTCTCCACAACGTATAAATTGATCACGTCTGTCATGACGAATCGTGCTTACTCCTTTTTCGAAACAAACAGCATTCTTTCGCTGGAACAGGAGGGATGCAGGAGGGGTTCATATGGCTGCAAAGGTCAATTACTGATAAATAAAATGATCCTGGAAAATTGCAGGAGCAGACGTAGAAATCTCAGTGAAGCGTGGATTGATTATCGTAAAGCCTTTGACAATGTTCCACATTCTTGGATCCTTAAGACTCTGGAAATGTACAAAGTCTCCGCTGTGGTATTAAATTTCCTTAAGCACAGCATGGGAATGTGGAACACCAAACTATACCTTAGTCACACCAGGGGCACTGCCATATCCAACCGACTAAATATCCGACGTGGAATCTTTCAAGGAGACTCTCTGTCTCCCCTTCTGTTTTGTTTGTCTTTAATCCTCTTTACGCATGAACTGAACAACAGTAGCTATGGTTACAAAATAAATAACAACATATTCAATCACCTACTCTACATGGATGATCTCAAACTCTTTGCCAAAGACGATAATGAGTTGAAGGGCCTCCTCAATATTGTAAAATACTTCAGTGACGACATAGGTATGAACTTCGGATTAGATAAATGTGCGAAAGTTACATTCAAGAAAGGTAGAATTTTAGAAGCACCCTTAATAGATTTAGATTTTGTCACGAAGATTAGAGAATTGGAACATGATGAAGCTTATAAGTACCTAGGAATTAGTGAAGGAGATGGCATACAACACCCCCAAATGAAGGAGAAGGTAAGAAAGGAGTACTACAGGCGTGTACGCCTGGTACTAAATACCGAGCTAAACTCAAAAAACAGAATATCAGCCATAAACACCTTGGCTGTTCCAGTGGTGCAATACAGCTTTAATGTTCTTAACTGGACCATAGCTGAAATTAAGCGAATGGACGCCAAAACGAGAAAGCTCCTTACTTGCTACCGCATGCAACATCCCAAAGCTGATATTGATCGCCTGTATGTGCCCAGATCCGAAGGAGGCAGAGGACTAGTTCAACTAGAACTATCCTACAAAACTACAACAATTGGTCTCCAAAGATACTTGGAAAATACAGAAGACTGGATGATGGTATGTGTCAAGGAACATGAAAGTAGTAAGTGCCTTTACTCTGTAGTAAAGGAAGGCGACAAATTGAAAATGGAGTTTCAAATGGGCGCAGAAATGCAAATACATCACTGTACACCGGCTGAAGCTGCAAAATACTTAAAAAAGAATGCAAAGACAAATGCGACCGACCAGATACAGAAACAATGACAAAATAAACCGCTCCACGGCCAATACTCTGACGGTACCAAACAAACTGACGTATACAAAAACCGCACCCATCAGTGGCTACGTAGTGCAGGGTTGAAAGCTGAAACTGAAGGTTTTATCTTTGCTGCACAGGACCAATGCTTGTTAACTAGGAATTATCAAGCACATATACTAAAATACTGTGTTAACCCAAAATGCAGATTCTGTGATCATCTTGTATCAGGTTGCACAATATTGGCACCCACTGAATATAAAAACCGGCATGACAGAGTGGGCCAATATCTGCACTGGAAAATTTGCAACTCCTATGGGAAGGAAACTGAAAGAAACTGGTACGAACACCACCCAGACCCGGTTACGGAGGACCTGTTACAATTCTATGGGACTACACAATACACACTGACAGAACAATCAAAGCCAACCTCCCAGACATTGTTATTAAAGACCACAAACAAAATAAGTGCCACCTTATTGATATGGCAGTCCCTGCAGACTGCAATGTATCTTTGAAGATATTCGAAAAGCTGTCAAAATACAAGGACTTTGAAATAGAAATCTCAAAAATGTGGTACATGGGAACATCAACAATCCCTGTTGTAGTTGGAGCCCTTGGACTGGTTGGAAAAGATTCCAGTAGACTGATTGAAGAGATCCCTGGAAGTCCATGCCTCAAAGAGATACAAAAAATTGTTCTGACAAGCATAGCCCACACTTTACGAAGGGCTTTATCTATGTAATTTTTTTTTTTTTCAGTGAAAAGTGTCATGATGCCGTTTCTAACCTTAGGTCCCAGGGCGGGACCCGGGAAGAAATGTGTAAACGCCAGATATCAAATAAAAATGATAATAATAATAATAATCTGCGGTGCGTGTAAAATTATTCGCATAAACAAGAAGGATTTTTAAAAAATCTGATATTTGGACATTTAGTCAGATCTTTGGATGTTGGTTGGACCGATAACTTTTCAGAAACTACGCTATATAATAATGTATACGAATGAAGGGACATAGGAATCAGCACAACACGTTGCTATATTTTTAGATGAACAGTGTTCAATATCGGAGATGGAGCGCTTATAAACAGTATCGATATAAGTATCAACACTGCATGAAGACTGTCTGTTTCTGTTTCGCTCAATGCGATCTTAAGAATGTCCTTGATCTGACAATTACACTGAGGTGCGAAACTGCCAATAATCATTTTGTACGGATTACTATGTCCACACACACACAGGCAGACAAACATAATCTGTGTGTGTGTGTGTGTGTGTGTGTGTGTGTGTGTGTGTGTTTGTGTGTGCGCGCGTGCGTGCGTGCGTGCGTGCGTGTGTGTGAAACAAATATATATATACTCCGAAGAAATCCTAAGGGAAGAAACGCGTCACACGAAAACTTTTCTACTTTATCATACATATTACCTCTAAAACTGTTCTTGATATATATATATATATATATATATATATATATATATATATATATATATATATATATATGAAAATTAAAATTATCTTCGGATCAAGTTATCCCTGAAAAATATAAAAATTTGGTTTGCTTTAGCTAAATACGATTAAATTTCCGAAAAATACCTTTAACGATTCTCTAACTGCCAGCTTATATATATATATATATATATATATATATATATATATATATATATATATATATATATATATATATATATATATATATATATATATATATATAAAGAGAGAGAGAAAGATAAGTGTGGCTAGATAACGAAATATATATATATATATATATTGATTGATTAACTGATACGGGATATCTATTGATTATTGAGATATTTTGTCCCAGTGATGTCAGTTATTGTTCGTTCCTGCTGAAGTTATATATATATATATATATATATATATATATATGTGTGTGTGTGTGTGTGTGTGTGTGTGTGTGTGTATAAGTGTGCATGTATTAAACTGTTTTGTGAAAATGTATTTATATAAATTGTTCATGAGAAAATCAATCCACAAAAATGTACTTAACTTAAAAAAGATATCATTGAAAGTAATAAAATATTTATTAACAAGTAGATATTTATATACACGCAAACCAATGGAACGTGGCACAAGTGAGAATTTCAAGTGAATGTCGCACGCATACATGAGATCAAGGACAAAATCTGCCCTAATCCACCACGACATTTTCCTCTTTTGGAGACGCCTCAGGAACCACAGATTAACCTCAGCCCTCTCCGAAAAGGGAGATACTGCCAGCGACTATGGCCGCTGGATTTCGAACTCATCATACACTAAGTAACAAGCCAAAAGGGTATTCTGGTTGAGCCAGCTAAATATTTAACAAGTAATCTTCATACATGATTTTGGTAATGATTCAATGTTTATTGCCTGGTTATGATTTGAATAAACGTCGAAAATCAGCAAAATTAAACGAAACTTCGGAAGGAACGAAAAATACAGAACAGATATCAGCCAAACAATGGACAGCTGGTGATAACCAGAGGGTTTCTAGTCGAAACGTTTTGTCTATAACAACATCCATATCAAACACGCCGAGTACAAGAATTTTGTCAGTTATGCATCTCCGAAGTAAAATACTATAATTAAACAAAAGTTTATTTTTAAAATGAATAATATTACATTTTCATCTTCATACAGACATATGTAAAGTTTCAGATATAGGAGAATAGGAATAAAACCGAAAGAAAAAGATTTCCTTTTGTCTTTATACATATACACATATGCTGTCGGATTTTACACTGGGACAAATTCGAACCTGGAAAAGTGATAAAATTTTATTAATACATACATATATATATATATATATATATATATATATATATATATATATAAGTAATGTTAGTGGTTAATGCACACACACACACACACACACACATATATATATATATATATATATATATATATATATATATATATATATATATATATATATATATATATACATGCATATACATATATATATAAATTCCAAAACGATAGAATACAGGTAGAACTCAATGTCCAGGACAGAGTAAGGATATAATAAAAAGGCTTAAACACCAATATTCCATGGTTATAATTTATTACATTGGAATCGTAAATACGATCCAATTCATCAGACCTACAAATTCAAAAAGAAATCGGAAAATATAACTCCGGGAATAAAAAAAATAAAATTTAGTGAGAGTGTATATATGAGAGTGGGGGAGGAATTGGAGAGGTAAATGAAAGCTCTAGGGAGGGGCAACAGACGAGAGAAGAACAGGAAAGCCTAAAGGTGAAGGTGGGGATTAAAATTGAATAGAGAGAAGTTTTAAAGAGAAGAGTTTAAATGACTGTTTAAATGAGTGAGATACAGATAAATAGGAATTATTTTCCGATGCATAATTCATTACTGAATCGCTGACCTAAATAAAATGAAAAACCGACACCGGAAATGGGTTTATACATTTGTGGTGACACTATGCACAATAAAAGACGATATAATCTAAATTTAAAAAATCAGAAGATGAGAAAGAGAGAGAAAGGGGGAAGATGGTGGGGACCAACTAAAACCGAAGGGCATTTATAAAAGAGCCGCTGTGCAATCGAGAAAATTTGACAAAAGCAATATCAACTACAGGTTACAAATTTAATATAAACATATAAAAATAACGAATATTTAATCTAGCAAGGACCTACTATTCCTATGCCCCAAAACATATACGTATATACACACATACACTACAACATATTTACATTTACACGTACATACATATATATACGCGTGTACACATATAAATACCCACACACAAATACATACATATATATATATATATATATATATATATATATATATATATATATATATATATATATATATATAAAGAAATATAGTCTTAAAGTGTGCTATATTTATGGGATAAAGTGCTCAATATCAGAGATAGAGCGTGTGTAAATGTAAAAGTGAACATAGAAGTCAGCACTTAGAGGCGACAGTCTGTTTCATGCTAGTGCAATCGTCAGGCAACGACGATTGCACTAGCATGAAACAGACTGTCGCCTCTAAGTGCTGACTTCCATGTTCACTTTCATATATATATATATATATATATATATATATGAGTATTTATGCAGCAATCTTTCTTTCATGCACATTTCATTGAATACGACAGACAAGGTTCTTTTATTTAGTTTTTATACAATTTCTCATGCGATCTAATAATGGTTTTCTTTTCGGATGATAAATTATATAAAAACTGTCCGAATGTTCTTTTTATCCGAGCGCTTTCGGCTATACATTTAGCCATTTTCAAGGATTATAAATTAACTGTTAAAATAAGAAATGTGTGTGTGTGTATGTGTGTGTGTGTGTTAATATTCGTGTGTAATGGATGGTGGCTTAAAATGTAAAATTGGAGTGCCGAGTTCGAATTCCTGCCCAGTTCGTTGCATTCAATTACGCACTTTCTATTTACAGTTGGGATATCCATCTCTCCCCTCAGCTATGGGTTAAATATTAAGGACTGCTAGCCTTTAAACCCAACCGTTTAAGAGAAGGACAATTCTGAATTTGAAACCAGCACCAGTTCCTCTGTATTCAGTTCTGCAGAAAAGTAGTTATTTGTGCACTATAAACAAAATCACATGTGCATATTATTCTTGTTCTCCAGTTCTGAGAAGTCAACTGATCGACACGCATAAGTCGAAGACGAGGCGGGGGGGGAGTAGGTGCGATGGGTAAATTGTCACCACTTTGTATTTTTAATTTCGTGCACGCCATATTCCTCACCGGTAGCACGACAGAGTTTCATGCACAAGGCAATATTCAAGTGCTGAATTGAGATGCTCTTTCGTAATTAACCAGAGTCATTGTACAGCAGAAGCTATTAACTGGTTTAATAATATAAAAAAAAACGTCTGTACGTTTATCCAATTTGACATTAGTGACTTTTACCCTCATCTATCACCGAAGATTTTCTAATGAATCAATTTAGCCAAATAATATTGTCAGATTAGCGACAATTTAAAAAAGCTGTCTTAATTCAGCATCTGTTGTTCATGAGACTCCGAGTTGGGCTATCGGTGAGGGAAAAAAATCCAAATTTGTTTTTAACATCTACTGTACAGCCACTAGCACGCAAGGGGTTACAGGGTAATAAGAACAGAAATATTAGTAATTAGGAGAAAAAGAAAAAACAAACAGGACAACAGTAGATAGTGATTGACAATGCATTTAAATTTTTGTAGATTAAACTTGGTTGGAAAGTATGGATCCGAGAGGGAGTTCCTCAAGTGAGAAATGCGAGATAAGAAATTGCTAGCATAGAAGTTCCAGCAACATCTATCTGACTCGACTGTAAATTGATGAGATCACAATGACTCACTTTCTTGATGAGAGCATCAGCTATCTGGCTATATTTCTGAGATGAGGTATTATGTACATTATTTACATTATTCGGACTATTGTCCTCATCTTTGTCGCCATATTTATTACAACGTTTCAGCCTTTCAGTATCTGTCTATATTTCTGAGATGAGGTATTATGTACACTATTTACATTATTCGGACTATTGTCCTCATTTTTGTCGCCATATTTATTACAACGTTTCGGCCTTTCAGTATCTGTCTATATTTCTGAGATGAGGTATTATGTACACTATTTACATTATTCGGACTATTGTCCTCATCTTTGTCGCCATATTTATTACAACGTTTCGGCCTTTCAGTATCTGTCTATATTTCTGAGATGAGGTATTATGTACACTATTTACATTATTCGGACTATTGTCCTCATTTTTGTCGCCATATTTATTACAACGTTTCGGCCTTTCAGTATCTGTCTATATTTCTGAGATGAGGTATTATGTACACTATTTACATTATTCGGACTATTGTCCTCATCTTTGTCGCCATATTTATTACAACGTTTCGGCCTTTCAGTATCTGTCTATATTTCTGAGATGAGGTATTATGTACACTATTTACATTATTCGGACTATTGTCCTCATCTTTGTCGCTATATTTATTACAACGTTTCGACCCTACAGTATCTGTCTATATTTCTGAGATGAGGTATTATGTACACTATTTACATTATTCGGACTATTGTCCTCATCTTTGTCGCTATATTTATTACAACGTTTCGACCCTACAGTATCTGTCTATATTTCTGAGATGAGGTATTATGTACACTATTTACATTATTCGGACTATTGTCCTCATCTTTGTCGCTATATTTATTACAACGTTTCGACCCTACAGTATCTGTCTATATTTCTGAGATGAGGTATTATGTACACTATTTACATTATTCGGACTATTGTCCTCATCTTTGTCGCTATATTTATTACAACGTTTCGACCCTACAGTATCTGTCTATATTTCTGAGATGAGGTATTATGTACACTATTTACATTATTCGGACTATTGTCCTCATCTTTGTCGCTATATTTATTACAACGTTTCGACCCTACAGTATCTGTCTATATTTCTGAGATGAGGTATTATGTACACTATTTACATTATTCGGACTATTGTCCTCATCTTTGTCGCTATATTTATTACAACGTTTCGACCCTACAGTATCTGTCTATATTTCTGAGATGAGGTATTATGTACACTATTTACATTATTCGGACTATTGTCCTCATCTTTGTCGCTATATTTATTACAACGTTTCGACCCTACAGTATCTGTCTATATTTCTGAGATGAGGTATTATGTACACTATTTACATTATTCGGACTATTGTCCTCATCTTTGTCGCTATATTTATTACAACGTTTCGACCCTACAGTATCTGTCTATATTTCTGAGATGAGGTATTATGTACACTATTTACATTATTCGGACTATTGTCCTCATCTTTGTCGCTATATTTATTACAACGTTTCGACCCTACAGTATCTGTCTATATTTCTGAGATGAGGTATTATGTACACTATTTACATTATTCGGACTATTGTCCTCATCTTTGTCGCCATATTTATTACAACGTTTCGGCCCTTCAGTATCTGTCTATATTTCTGAGATGAGGTATTATGTACACTATTTACATTACTCGGACTATTGTCCTCATCTGTGTCGCCATATTTATTACAACGTTTCGCCCTTTCAGTATCTGTCTATATTTCTGAGATGAGGTATTATGTACACTATTTACATTACTCGGACTATTGTCCTCATCTGTGTCGCCATATTTATTACAACGTTTCGGCCGTTGTACGTTCCGGCCCTCTTCAGGTGGTTGGAATTTCGAACTGAACCTTTGATTTCGCTCACTGGGGTAGACTTTTCTAGTTCCACGTGCCATGTTTAATGGATGTCAGTTGTCAGTTATCTCCTGTTAATTTCCCTGTGAAAGTTCACCACTGCCTTAGCCGGGTATTGAACTCACACTCTTTGGGATCCTGTCACTGGATCATAAAAGCCGAAATGTTGTAATAAATATGGCGACAAAGATGAGGATAATAGTCCGAGTAATGTAAATAATAGCTGATGGAAAACAGAAAGGAGTATCTTAGATGATTAATGGAGAGAAGTTTAGTATTTGAGGTCTTCAAATTGACAAGCCATCTTTTGCTCTAGTTAACGGCGGCTTTCGGGTCGTTTTGGACATCACCTGTCATTTTTTGATCTTGTCTGTGTGGTCAGCCTTACTATCGAGGGGGGCAGGAGTAAATGGTGTTATTCCCAGGTCCATCTTGACCTGGGGTGGTAGCACCTGTTAGGGTCCCAGGTATGGGCAAATGATGTACCCCCCCCCCAGAGAAAAACAAAACACTATGAAAGTATACAAATATATTTTTATACTAAAAATACCAGAAATCCTTTTTTATATCAAAAAATGTCAAATACATATTTATAGTAAAATGACCAACCATACATTTTTAAAGCAAAATGGCCAACAATACATTTTATCTGCAGTTGAAGGCAGACAATTGCGTTCAAAATATATTCAGTTGAAGCCATAAAATTGTGTTGAAAATATTTAGATTTTGGCCTTAAATAACCCATAGAGGTGTTGATATGCCGCTAAACAAAATCAAGCAAACCAACCAAGTTACAAACAGTTTGTTAATGGGAAAATATTCATTCAAAATTTGAAGGTTGCTCGCGAAAGTGTTTGTGAATGTATATCAAACAAACTCTCCCCAGCTGAGTATGTGTTTTTGAAAGAGAGAGAGAGAGATTGTTTTGGTTTGTTTTTTTACGATTTATCAACCTTTTAAACATTATTTAAATCCGAAACATATTTTTTAATGACTGAATAGTATATTAACAATTTTTTGGAGATGATAATTCCATTTCTGATAAATTTCTACTATTGAACCCATAAAAGAGTAAGTGAGAGAGAAAAGGTGGTTTCATGACTTTCCCAAGATTATTTACGCATAAGTGAATGTAACGAACCCGACTCGAATTCGGTTTGCTAGTTTTCCTTTCCCAGCCGTTGTTCATTACACTATTTGCACATCCAAGTTTACAGCACCTGGTATTCCCACACCGTCACCCATCTAGGTATTGACCAGGCTCGATGTTGCTTAACTTCGGTAAAACCGGTGTTTCAAAGTAACACGGCCGTAAGCCGTGTGAGATTAAGAGCGAGAGACAGAGGATAATAAAAAAAAAATACGCCTATTCACTATTTTGTAGGTATAACCATGAGAACGCTAAAAAAAAGAAGATAGTCTGATGAAAAAGACGTCAAACTTTCCGAAAACAAAATTTTATCGTCTAATTGTTTATGTTACTATTAAGAGGAAAGAACAAAGTAATTTTTAATTATTTTTCAAAATTTTTCTGTGTTTATTAGAATATTATAACATTCGATTGAAAAACCGTGTTTCTCGTCATCACCAGAACTGTAGTAAATAACATGGCGATTTTTTGTACATTTTTTTCTTGACACTTTTTTCTTATGACACGCATTAATTTTGAAAATCTTGCAAAAATAGAAATTCAAAAAAAATTCAAGATTAATATTCCAAAAATACTTTGATCTTTCCTCTTTTTAATAACATTAACATTTAAACGATAAAAAATTATTTTCATCAAGTTTAAGGCCTTTTTTATTCATGGTATGCTATTTTTTTTATCGATCTCATGGTTCTACCTACATTTTGTCATTTTTTTCCCTTTCCTCCTTTTTTCTATGATTTTGGCTTTTTATTTTTTTCATTTTACTTTCATCTTTTATAAGACTTCGTTTTGACAAGCTTCATCCGAGTTCTTGCTTCTTGCAGGTATCACCAGCGTCTCCCCACAAGAGTCGACGGAACCAGCAGTCCTATTTGCCCGTCTGGCCTGCTGGCACTTGTTCCACCGGATATCCTGTGACGTCATCGAGCGAAAGAGAAGAATATTTTCATGAAATGTTAAAAATCAACGCAAAGAAAGCAGACAACGGAAAAGACGTTGATGATTTTTCACAATAACAACAACAATAACAGCCCGTCAATTGATCCGCATGGACAACCAAAGGAACATTCAAATGCATAAATAATAAGAAGAAAAAGAAAATTAAAAATACTGAATAAAAGTTAGACACCTGAAGCCTGATTTGATTTAAAAAAGAATCACACGAACGAACCAATAAAAAAAAAGAAAGTTTACGCACATAATAAAATAAATAAATATTTTTAAAACAGGCTGAAATAGGGACTAACTAATTTGCAGATAAACTATAAAAAAATATATATTTTTATAATTAATAATAATTAACTTTCGAAAATATATGTAAATTTATACATGTGTAAAAGGCAATGGCGTATTTAGAAGCAGGTAGCACCGGAGGTGCTAAACAGGTGAGTCAAGTTCTCCGGGAAAGTGTCATACTGTGAGTTCATGGATGGGGAACACGTCAGGGCCACCGGCTGAGATAAACGCATGGGGCCCTCATTGTAAAAATGAGGTGGGTGAATAGAGGGCCACATACATCGGAACAGGCACAAATAAGAGTCGAGGGGCGGAACAGCCATACAGGAGGTAGGATGACAAATAAGGAGGAAAGCTGAGGGTGGGGGTAGGGGTTTGAGTAACAAAAGAGGCAGAATTAACGGGCAAGGCTTAATGGTACAGAAACATATAGCAAGCCGCTATATCTTGGGTAGAAGCCTCATTACTGGGCCCGGGAAGATGTTGCATTCGCTAAATAATAATAATAATAATAATGGGTATTATAAATTTGAGTCAAACAAAAGAGTTCTTACGGCTTGGCTAACAGTAGTAGTAATGGTTATTGATTAAAAATAGGGCGAAGCATAAAATGGAAGCATTTATGAAGAGTTAAGATTACGGGTGATAGATATGAACAGACTGAGATAGGTAGATAGATAGATAGATAGATAGATAGATAGATAGATAGATAGATAGATAGATAGATAGATAATGAACAGACTGAGATAGATAGATAGATAGATAGATAGATAGATAGATAGATAGATAGATAGATAGATAGATAGATAATGAACAGACTGAGATAGATAGATAGATAGATAGATAGATAGATAGATAGATAGATAGATAGATAGATAGATAGATAGATAGATAATGAACAGACTGAGATAGATAGATAGATAGATAGATAGATAGATAGATAGATAGATAGATAGATAGATAGATAGGATCAGACTGAGGATAGATAGATAGATAGATAGATAGATAGATAGATAGATAGATAGATAGATAGATAATGAACAGACTGAGATAGATAGATAGATAGATAGATAGATAGATAGATAGATAGATAGATAGATAATGAACAGACTGAGATAGATAGATAGATAGATAGATAGATAGATAGATAGATAGATAGATAGATAGATAATGAACAGACTGAGATAGATAGATAGATAGATAGATAGATAGATAGATAGATAGATAGATAGATAGATAATGAACAGACTGAGATAGATAGATAGATAGATAGATAGATAGATAGATAGATAGATAGATAGATAGATAGATAGATAGATAGATAGATAATGAACAGACTGAGATAGATAGATAGATAGATAGATAGATAGATAGATAGATAGATAGATAGATAGATAGATAGATAGATAGATAATGAACAGACTGAGATAGATAGATAGATAATGAACAGACTGAGATAGATAGATAGATAGATAGATAGATAGATAGATAGATAGATAGATAGATAGATAGATAATGAACAGACTGAGATAGATAGATAGATAGATAGATAGATAGATAGATAGATAGATAGATAGATAGATAATGAACAGACTGAGATAGATAGATAGATAGATAGATAGATAGATAGATAGATAGATAGATAGATAATGAACAGACTGAGATAGATAGATAGATAGATAGATAGATAGATAGATAGATAGATAGATAGATAGATAGATAATGAACAGACTGAGATAGATAGATAGATAGATAGATAGATAGATAGATAGATAGATAGATAGATAGATAGATAGATAATGAACAGACTGAGATAGATAGATAGATAGATAGATAGATAGATAGATAGATAGATAGATAGATAGATAGATAGATAGATAATGAACAGACTGAGATAGATAGATAGATAGATAGATAGATAGATAGATAGATAGATAGATAGATAGATAGATAGATATGAACAGACTGAGATAGATAGATATGTCTGTCCGGAAATGCTGATACCCGTCTCATATCAAAGTAGCCTATCTAAGTCAATGGCGTCTGTCTCAGTCCACTTCAAAATACTCAAATGAGATAAAGGCTTGAGAATTGCAATGAAAGACACCAACAGAAAAATAAGTTGCAAGAAATACGATTAAAAATCATTAATAACTGACAATGCATCGATCATTTTAACACGAGTGCAAATCGAACCTTTGCCTACCTTTTTGACTCTAGTGTAAACCGGACCTATATCTACATTTTCGATTGTAAATAAACCGTACCCGTGTTTACCTATCTGTAGTGTTAGGTTGGGCTAAATTGTTTAATTTATCGACATGTCAATTCTTGATGGGTTATTTAACGCTTACAGACAGAATCTTTTTAAAGTGTTTACCTCAAGCAAGGCAATAAAGCCACTAAGTCGTTAGGGGGTTACCGAGTGTGACAGAATATGAGAAAAAGAAAACATTATTAAGGGAAGAAAACAATAAAAGAACAGAAATTAAGGAGACACAAGAAAACGATTGGTATTGCATTTAAATTTTCGAAAATCAATGATGAAATGCCTCAGATGCATTTTGACGATAGAAATTGTCTAACACCACACAGTGAAGAAACTTTCCTAGCAACTGATTTAGCAATTGATTCAATTTAATCTTTCCACTTCATGTCAGTGGAAAACGTTAGTTACATTTAAATAGCGATTTCTGTCCTATATGACTTATATTTGACAGTAAATAACCCATGAAGTGTTGACAGGTATCTAAATTAATCAACCTCACCTCATCTATCACGATACATTATATAATCTAATATAAATGGTTCTTTCACATTTAAATTGACATATACCGTGTGATTTTTCTCTTTTCTCTTTTCTCTCTCTCTCTCTCTCTCTCTCTCTCTCTCTCTATATATATATATATATATATATATATATATATATATATATATATATATATATATTATTATTATTATTATTATTATTATTATTATTTTATCGTTTTTCCAGGTTCGAATTTGTCCCAGTGTAAAATCCGAGAGCACTGACGCCAACACTGATGGCACCGGCAGTTCACTTGTGGCAAAGAGGCGACCGTCAGTCTATCCAAATGCTAACAGGCGGCGTTCATCCTTCCAGTTCAAGGCTCTGGCTGTTTCGTCAATGCGACGTCAGAGTATGGCCACCAACAGCGACCTGGACTGCATCCAGAAAGTACGCTACCAGAACACGTACCGGACAGACCCGAACCCCGACACCAAATTCGCCGAGTCAACTGTAAAGAATGCCGTCTATGAATATCTAGCCGAGGAACTGACGAACGTCAAATATGAAGAGAAAGACTGGCGGCTGAAGACGAGAGACCTGGGGGATCAGATCAGAAATCAAGTAAAATCCTTAGGGTTTGAGAGATACAAAATTATAGTCGAAGTCCTTATCAATCCACAATGCAAGACAAATGATTTAATATTTGGAAGTCGTCTGCTTAGCGACCCTGAACGGGATCGATCTGTTACTGTTATATTCTCAAATGACTCACTTTCGGCTGTCGTTTGTATCTACGCAATTTATTATGACTGAGCATGCGTGATGGAATATAAGTACGCATGCGTAACAAAATGGCTTTTCTTTTTCGTCCTTTTCATCGTTTTCGTTTTCTTTCATTTTTTTTCCATTTGTTCTTCGAATAAAAGAATGAATGTATGCATACATGTGTGTTTGTACGCATGCGCTTGCGCATCCGCTCTCCCAACGATAGTATGCATACATACTGGACCTTTATATATACAGCACCGTGCAAAAGTCATCGGTCACGATAAACTGTGGCAAATTTCTAATTATTGCCAGCTTATAAGTTTTCGCATGTTCGCATCAGGATTTCTATAGATGTACTATTCGCCCTACTGGAGTTATTTCCATGCTTAATTATCATAATTCGTAGCAGGGATTCTGAAGGAGAATAGATAATGTGAGACGACCCAGAAAAATATCCATGAAAATGACCCCGGCCATCTCATATAAACTAAACTCGCTTTTATAACAGAAAAATATCTTTTTTATTTAATCATTTCACCGTAAGCAAAGGCGATAAAGCCAGTAATACGCGAGTGTTTGCCAAGAGTAAAGGAAAGCGTGGAGAGAAGATACTATAAAATAAGGTTAATGCGGATAAAAGATAGCGATGGACATTTCATTTCAATTTCAGCAGATCGTAGTTGACAAGACAGTAAAAAACTGGAAGAGTTTCACAAACGAGAAATATGAAATATGTGAGAGAAAATGCGGAACAGAAATCATTGTTAATGAGAGAAAACAATAAAAGAACAGGAATTAGAGAAACAGATGACGTTGGCATTTCCCTTAAATTGTTGGCGACCAAAGTTGACTGTAATGCAAAAAGCCGTAATAAAGTCACACAACCGAGAAATATGAAAGAAAAAAAACTATTAGCGTAGAATTTACGGTTACATCTAGTCATCCCGACAGTAAAATGATGAGACTTAGCTGTCAGTCTAGTACTACGTTTAAATTATTGAAGTCAAGGTACCCAATTGGAGGTCATTTTCGAGAGCAGCTGCCAGTTTTACTTTGTGAAACCCATCGGCTTTACAATAAAAAGAGGTGCAAATAATTGTGCGATCGGCATAGATACTAAGTTGGGAACTGATGGCATCGGGAAGGTCGTTGATGAAGATAAGAAAGATAGAGCCCTTGGGAGGGACCCCCGCATCAATGTGAAATAATTTAGAAGCATAGACGTTCAAAACAGCATTCATTTACTCACTTTGTTAAGAATGTTTGAATTAAGGGAAATATTCGATGTGATCATGCTACAAATATGTCTCCTTGACAAAAGTTAATCTTGCTTTCAAATGTTATTTTCTTAATAGTGTTTTTTGTTGTTGTTGTTTTTAGCTGAAACACAGACCTTTAGGCCATGTTCATAAAGGAGGCACTTAGGGGTATCAACTGGCACCACAAGTCGTATTCATTCATTACTTGTCTTGAAGTCTTTAGACTGAAATTTTGTTGTCATGATCAGTTTACGGAACATCCGATATCGCAGCTTTCGAGGACGACTACACCTTTTTGGTTCGGAAATACTTCCAGAAGACTTGGACCATTTCTGTAATGCCGCTTCTTGAAATTCCGATTTCTTTAGTTCTTGCATGCTGATATTCTTGCTTATCTCAACTATCTTCATCTTGTTTTTTATTGTTTTTTTGTTTTGTTTTGTTTTGTTTTTTGTTTTTTTGGCGGGGGAGTTTTCACCATGATTTCAAGCAGTGAAAGGTTACAGGTATTCGATGTACGAATTTTCACTTATATATAAGAAAAAATGATGCTGTTGTGACAAGAATATTTGTACATATTGGCAGTTCCACCGAACATCACATTGGCACCGAAAGAGAAAAGCCAAAAAATGCCGGTGACCAAAAACCTTTACACCCCCCCCCCCACACACACACACATTTTATGAGTCATTTCACGTCGTCCAACTCTCATTCGGCTTCCCCTGTGTCATAAAATATTCACTTATAAGCTGGCAACTATTAGAAACATTACGAAACTTGAACGTTTTGTCAAACAAGATTGACAAGATTTTTTTTATTACATTCTTTTTTCATGGGAACAAATGTTTTCTTTTCTTAATGAGTGTAGAAAATTTCGAAATACTGATTCTAAATGCTCTCCATTGATCTATTAGCTATTTTCTACAGACTCTCTACAATACCATTTGCACACCATTTATCAGAGTGGCATAACTAATATTCTTATAACTAAAATCTAATGGATTAGACGAAAGCGCTCGTGAGCAACAATTGTACAATTTCTGCAATCATTAAGTCCAGAAAAGACCTTGACAGTCTTACTTAAAACATATTAAAGACTGCCTGCTGCCCAAATACGTGACTATATATATAGTACCTTGTCTGTCATCTTTAATGAAACATGTATGTGTGTGTGTGTGTGTGTGTGTGTGTGTGTGTGTGTGTGTGTGTTTCATTAAAGACGAAAAACAAGGTACTACGATTAAGCTTTTTATTTCATTTTTCTTGTGGTCGAAAAAATGTTTTCTTTTCTGGACACAGAGTGTGTAGAAATTGTCCAAATGTTCTATAATTCTGAGCGCTTTCGGCTGTACTTTTAGCCATTATCAAGGATGATTTTATTTGGTTTTTTAATTGGGTGTATTTTTTGTGTGTATGTTTCTAGAGTTATGGAGAGGTTTTAGTTTCCGAACACAGTTAACATATTGTGGCCGTGTTTGTAGTTAATATTATTAAGTGTTGGTTTTTTCTTTTCTTTTAATTAAGGCTTCCATTTTTTTTTTTTTAATTTTGTATTTTCTACTAGCTTATTTCGGATGGAGTCTGGTAAGTTTGTGTCTGTTTAAATGGATTCTAATCGAGCTGTGGTCAGATAGGTGTAACGTCAGGCGTCTGGATAGGCATTTGGTAGTGTGACTGATGTTATTATTTATGAATTCGTTCTGATCAGGAACACAGTTGCTTAAGGGGAATTTGAACTCATAAGTAATATTCGTTCGCTGTAATTTTGATTTTGCTGGAGTGTTGTTATTTTTTAGGATAATGTTAGCTGTTTAAAAATTTTTTTTGTAGTAGATAATTTGATTTGTTTCACTATCATTGTTATTTACTTTGGGCAGAAATAGTCTAAGTTGTTGGTCTATAAGGTGGTTAGGGAAGCCATTGTTAACTAGTGTCTGTTTGATGTCGAAAACATGATATTTAAACAGGTCTGTAAACCTAAAATATATGTCCGCTACGGAGACGATATTTTTAGTTTTGCGATTAACACAGAGAAATACAGTGCGGTTCAATAAAAGTGACTCACCTGATTTTTTTTACTTAAAAGTTTTTCGCCTATTGTTTTTTTTTGGGGGGGGTCAAACTAATTTTTAATCTTGCTAATATAAAGACCCCTTCCCGGCCACCTAGTAAAAAAATTTACTCACCCTAAGGTATTCTAGTGATAATTATAATTTTGGATATAAATGAGATTACGGGAAAACTCTGTGCAAAAAAAAGTGACTCACTTATTTCCTGCAACTAGTAATCAATAGAAACATAACCGAACAGCTTTAAATAAAGAATAATAGAGGTATAATTTATTTATAATAGGTAATATAGTTTGAAATATTTAATAATCTATGGGTCCTCCTTTATTTTGAATAACCTTTTCAACCCTTTTTGGCATTGACTTGATTAGGTTCTGGCAAATCTCATCTCCAAACATTGAATTCCATTTGGATATGAAATTCACAATCAAATCCTCTTTGTTGCTCAACTGCTTTCTCCAGAGCCTGTACTTTATAATGCTCCATAAGTTTTCTATGGGGTTGAGGTCAGGAGATTGGGGTGGCCATGTCATAACACTCACCTGCTTCTCATCAAAGTATTCCTTCATCAATTTTGATTTGTGATAGGGAGCATTATCCTGCATCA
The DNA here is from genome assembly GCA_964036315.1 of Acanthosepion esculentum. Classification (NCBI taxonomy): domain Eukaryota; kingdom Metazoa; phylum Mollusca; class Cephalopoda; order Sepiida; family Sepiidae; genus Acanthosepion; species Acanthosepion esculentum. Next base: position 4,481,377 of record OZ038506.1, read on the forward strand.
AAATGAGCTTGGTGGGGTCGATTTGCACTCTTTCAGCAGAAGGGAGCAGACAAGACTCTAAAATTCTCTTGTACTGCTCACTCCTGAGAGTCTTTTCAATAGGTTTTAAGAAACCAGTTCCATGAAAAGAAAAGCATCCCCAGAACATTATACTGAACGGATGCTTGACAGTACTGCTAAATTCAAAGAGCTTTCAAAGCTTCTTCTTCTGATTTTAGATCGCTTATCCTTTGAATTTAGCTCAACTTTCGTTTCATTGGAGAAGAGAACATTTAGTAAAAAAAAATCAGTTGAGTCACTTTTTTCGAACAGCACTGTAGCACAAAATAAACTCCTATTCTTAGACGTTGTGGTAGAATATAGTAACAACACTTTTATCTCATCATTGTATAAAAAAACCATTAGCAGAAACTCTTGCCATCTTAACTTTAAAAGTGAATGCCCACTCAGATACAAATTAGCAGTGATAAAAAAAAAACTTCCTAAAAATAGCACCCCAGAATTCATCCTCTTGACTACTCTTCCTTAAAGAACTCGATAATGTAAAACAGACACTAATTAACAATGGCTTCTCTAACCACATCACCAAATTAGACTATTTCTTCCCAAAGTAAATAACAATGACAGTGAACAGTCAAAAATAACATAAATATTTTCTACAAAAACCAAATGCACATTAACTACAAAGATGAATCTTTACTTAGAAATATCATAAAGAAATACACGACCCCAATTGACCCGAACAAAAAATCAAAGTAATCATCTTAGACAAAAAATTTAAAACAGCTAACCTTATCCTCAAAAATAAGAACATAGCAAAATCAAAATGACAACAAACGAACATTATTTATGAGTTCAAATCCTCCTTAAGGAACTGTATTCTTGATCAAAACGAATTCATAAATAATTACATCGGTCACACTACTACATGCCAGTCCGTTACGTTACACCTATCCGACCACAGCTCTATTGCAATCCATTTAAGCACACACACAAACTTACCAGACACCATCCGAAACATACCAGTAGAAAATACAAACATAATAACCTCCTCGACATATAAAAAGATTAAAAATAATGGAAGCCCTAATAATAAAAGAAAAAAAACAACACTTACTAATATTAATTACGAACACGGACACAATATGCTGTGTACTGGAAAATAAAACATCCCAATAACTCTAGAAACATACGTACAACCCATACACACCCAAGGACAGTTTTTACACACTCTGTGTCCAGAAAAGAAAGAAATAAAAACAGTTAATCGTAGTTCCTTTTCTGTCGTCATTAATGAAACATGTATAAATGAAGGATTGCTGCCTAAATACACAATATATATATATATATATATATATATATATATATATATATATATATATATATATATATATATATGATAGTTGTATATTTAGGCAGCAATCCTTCGTTTATGCATGTTTCATTAAAAACGACAGCCAAGGTACTACGATTGAGCCTTTTATTTAATTTTTCTTGTCTTCGAACAAGAGCTTTCTTTTCTGGACAAAGGGTGTGTAAGAACTGTCCAAATGCTTTATATTTCCCAGGGTTTTCGGCTATACCTTTAGCTATTATTAAGGATGATTCGATTTTTCAGCTCAATTGAATGTGTGCATTATGTGTATGTCTTAGTGTTATAGGGATGTTTTAATTTCCGAATACGGTTAGCATATTGTGCCCGTGTTCGTAGTTAATATTGTTAAGAGTTGGCTTTTTCTTTTTTATTATTAAAGCTTCCATTATTTTTAGTCGTTCTTTACAGGTGGATACAGTTAATATTTGTGTTTTCTACTTATTACTTTAAAAGCGCTCGGAAATATAAAACATTTGGACAGTTTCTACACACTCTTTGTCCTGAAAAGAAAGCCCTTGTTCGAACACAAGTATAATTAAATAAAAAGCTTAACCGTAGTACCTTGTCTGTCGTTTTTAATGAAACATGCATAAATATATATATATATATATATATATAATAAAAAGACTTAAACACTAATATTCCATGGTCATAATTTATTCCATTGGAATCGTAAGAACGATCCAATTCATCAGACCTACAGATTCAAAAAGAAAACGGAACAACGACTCCGGGAAAAATTGGTGAGAGTATGTGTGAGAGTGTGGGGGGACCTGTGATCTATATAGAGGGGTAACAGACGAGAGAGACAGGGAGGTCCAAAGGTGGAGAGGACATTAAAATCTAACAGAGGGAAGATTTAAAGAGGGGTTTCAGTAAGAAAAGGGTGTGTATTTTCAAAGATATACCGGAAGAGTGTACATTTCTTGGCGACACACACCCCATAGGCGATAAAATCTTATACTCCCGCCCATACCCCTACAACGCATACGTACACACACAATACACACACATCTATATCTATCTATCTATATATATATATATATATATATATATATATATATATATATATATATATATATATATATATATCTACCTCTGCACGCCTAGGACAGCCGGTTTCAAAACCAATGCTAAATTCGCTATAATGAGATAAAGGAAGAGTTTAGATAAGCTAACATTAGAAGGATTTTAGCATTCCCTGAAGTTAAGTGGAGACGGCGTTCGGAAACATATTGTCTAGCCGGGCCAAGTCATAAACCAACAATCTCTGCCCCCATAAATTTATCGGACTGGCTAAATGATTCTCGGGCGGCCTGTTTTCATCCCGCCCCCATCCCAAATAACAACCCAAACGAGACTGTTTGACCAACACAATGAATTTTGGGGAAATCCTGCTGACAAGATAAAAGACAGATGAAACTTACAGACAAAATTCCATTTTCACTCTTCGGACCTCCGGTTGATTATACATACCTGCGTACATCTACACCCATATACAGCTATATGTCTACATATATATCGAAATATGCACACACACACATAACTACATCTGCATATATATATATCTACCTACGTATCCATACGTCTATACATGTAGGTGTACACACACACACACACATATTCATATACTTACCCACATACACATATATATACATATATCTATGCGTATGCTTTTATATACACGTCTACACACACACGCATACACCCATATGAACGCACATATCCATTTCTATATTTAAACCAAATCAAAGGCCAATTAAAAAATATATAATATTCTAAAACCGCTAAGTAGCGTGTATCTATCTCTAATGTTAGAATGTATACCTAGGTGTCTAACTATTATAATACTATCTGATTTTGAAAATCAGTTATTAGGGGAACGTTTACCTACTTAACCACTCACACATGTATCACCACGTGAATAAAGAAAAGCCAAAATTACAAAAATTAGAAATACATGGCGCATCACATAAACATACACAATGATACATACAAGTAATATTCATTACATGAATGAAGCCTAAAAATGGGTAAATTTAATGTGAAAGATGCTTACATTCTCTTCAAGGACCATAAGCTTAACTTTGCATCCGCTAGTTGGCGCGGCGAGCGACGAGCTTCGAGAGTATTTCCACTGGCAGTAGACATGTTCACCTCTGCACGGAAAGGATCTCCTGTTGTGTTATCTTGTGTCTTTTTTTCTTGTGTTATTTTGCAAAATTCTTTTAATGACCCCATGTGTCCGAAGAAAGGAAGTATAAAGTAAAGTGGTGAAAAGCCGAAACGTATGATTTCGTTTGAGGTAAAGCGGGAAATTATAAAAAGACGTACGAGTAATGGATTTGACGAGACAGTAGGAGCGTTCTACATCAACGATAAATTAAAAAAAATTATAAAATTTAAAAAATAAAAATATTAATTACGGCAAGAGATAAATTTGTTAATGTTTTAAAAAAAATCAAAATTAAGTGACAAAGTTAATCATCGCTATCGTAGACTAGGCTAGCTGTTGCTCTCTCTCTCTCTCTCTCTCTCTCTCTCTCTCTCTCTATCTATCTATATATATATATATATATATATATATATATATATATATATATATATCCTCCACCAGTTGGCGTATGACTCTTCTGAGCTTCATGGTTTAGTAAAGTTTATTTCTTTACAATTTGTTTTTTCTTTTCTATTTTATTGTTTGTAAAGTGCATTTCTTGTTTATTTACACGTTTTTGCTTGTAATAAATCCACAAATACAAAAATAGGGATGAGTTTTAAAAAAATAAGGGCAATTTTTAGGGGCCTGGAACGGATCGGAAATATTCCAGTTAATTCCTATGAGGGAAATTAATTTAAGATTCGAGTCTTTTGAGTTACGAGCTCGGCCTTCGAACGAATTAATCTCGTATCTCAAGTTATTACTGAGTATATATATATATATATATATATATATATATATGAGAGAGAGAGAGAGAGAGAGAGAGAGATGAATGGAGACAAAAGAAAAACTTTTCTTTATCAACGTGGTCCATCCTCTGATAGACTTTATCAAGGCAAATGTCAGAATTTTATTTTGTAACAACTATTTATGAGCATCTCTTAAATTTTAAACTTATAGCGAAGAAAACGGCGACTTACCTCGTCAAACCAAGCGACAGCGTGCCGCTTGTATCTTATGACTGAAAATGTGGCGAAAAAGAAAATTACAAAAACAGGGCACGTATTCCGCATGACATGCAGAAGACAGAATATTTAGGTTAAAAACAAATACGTCGCAGGAGTACTCCATAAAAGTATTTTGATATGCAAAAATTGGGCGTCCTCTACCAGTTGTCGACGAACGAAAAAAATGCTCGACGATAAAAGCAGTTGTGTTCTCGAGTCGGGGGGGTGTATTTTGGCTACCGCGTTCGTCTGCGAGTGAGTTATTTTTCTGACTGGTTACGTGCATTGGGATATGTGAGATAGTACCTGCGAATCGAGTTTTCGGCATTTCTTTCTGCCCCCCCGATATTCGAGTCTGAACTTACAGTGATTTGTTCTCTGCGTTGTGGAATTAATCCGCGACAAACATTTCCTTTGCTCTCAGAACACTTACAAAACTAAATACATTCTTTACTAATGTTTACAAATACTTTTCCTTTTGTCTTTATTTATGTTGTCCTTTTATACACACACACACACACACACGCATATATATATTGTGTGCGTGTATTTATGCAGCATTTTTTTCATTGATGCATGTTTCATTAAATAATATAGACAAGTTTTGTCTATTTATTTTATGCAAATTCCTTTCATATCGTCTGATAAGCTTAATAACATTATCATTGAAAGACGAAAGAAAATTACCATATTCATACATGTTTTTTAATTCTATCTAAGCTTTCGGCTTACATAAGCCATCATCAAAGATGACAATTACATTACAATAAATGAAACAACACGCGGACATAGTAACAATGATAGTTTGTTTTTATTTGCATGGAAGATTTCCAAGCAACGATAAACTCGTGCATACGAGACGCTGGAAGCGAAAATGGCACCGCAGCCCATGACATCACACATGACCACGCGAGAGTGAAAAGTATAGGAATCCGTTGGTATAAACGTATGATATATATATATATAATCTTATAAATATAAGTAAATATACTCGTCTGGAAAAAGCGTTTTGGCTTGTAAATGAACAAACCAATACCCAAGGAAAAATAAGGTATAAAAAAAGAAAGAACTAAGAACCTGTAATTGAGGCGAAAACAATCGTCAAGAATCCAAGCTGAGATTCCAAAGAAAAAAAACTCTAAAGTAAATCTAATTACGAACCTAAAGAGCCAGGTAAACCTACCTAGGTTTCACCTACGCGGATCGTCAGGGTACGCTTGGCTAAAGAGGTAACATTAGAATACAAATAGCCTACAACATAAAACAACCATGACCATGTGACTAAAAAAAAAAAACGTAACACAACAACGGGAGGGTTTAGTACATATTTATTCAATAATAAAATAATGTTACCTCTTTAGCCAAGAGTTCCCTGACGATCCGAAAACCTAGGTAAAACCTAGGTAAAACCTAGGTAAAACCTAGGTAAAACCTAGGTAGGTTTGCCTGGCTCCTTAGGTTCGTAATTAATTTAATCATATATATATATATATATATATATATATATATATATATATATATATATATATGATCAATCATCTCGTCCGAAGCAAGGCGGTAACGCCACTAAGACTGGTTACCGGGTTGGTGGAGATTGAAAAGATTTTAAGAGAAGGAGCCGTAAATACAAAACAAAAAACGGGAGAGGCGTGTAAATCGGGCGGTAGGTGAATCTCTCTAATACCGTCCTTGCGCCAGATTAAAATAAGCTTGAGATATCAGCTGGTGGCTGCATTAAGTAGCATTGCTCTGTAGCATTTCCCAATATATTGACAAAACGAATGTTTCGTCACTTGTATATCATAATGACGAGTGAAAGGAAGAGAGATTGAATAAACTCTTAGCCGGAGCACTCTCCGTAGCTACATTACCACCCAAACAGTAATATCAACTAAAAGTAATAAAAGCCTTGTCAACTTTGATAATACCACACTCGCACGAACACATATACATAAATAAATACACACACACACACGCACAGATATACGCGCTCACACACAGACAGGCAAACACGCACACACACACTCACTCACACACACACACACACACACATATATTCTTCGTAAATATGCGATGTTCATCACGTGGTAGATCATGGCTCTCCACGACTCCCTGTCTTTTGCTTCTCGAACTCTTAACCCATATCACTCTTGTTTGTTATTGTACTATTAAACTCAAGTAAACTACTCGCTACTTCTTATTTCTCTTGCATTCACTATGTCCTGCGAGTGTTATATTCTCCAAGCATTCTTTCCTCTTTAAGTATCATTTTAGCTATCTCTTTCTAATTGTTAACAGCAGTCTCCTTCCTTAGAACATGTAGAGTCACGTCATTGACCCAGGACTTGACCATCGTCTGTCAATAAAAAAAAAAAACTAAATAATTCCTTATTACTGTTATTACAGTTTTTATCAAGACGCAGATATTAAATGACACTATTAATACGACCCACAACAGGAGGTATGCAACTTACGTCAGAACTCAGTTAGAATTTGTAGTATATATATATATATATATATATATATATATATATATATATATATATATATATACAGGGATGTATCAATAATAATTATACAAACGTTGAAGGCGGGTTCCTCAGACCAAAACAAGGACAAACGTCCATACTAACATATGTTCTCAAATCCTTCGTTATTAAGTTTAAAGAAAGTTTACGGTAAATGGCGCTGTGTTGCCATTAGGACTAGGTTACTGTTGGGGCGCACCCACCTTCACAACCACAATAGACTGATCCTATTATTATAAATAGAACAGTAGTTCTAGAGCAGTGTAGTGCAGTGTAGCGTGAGACTTCTGTAGTGATCAGTTACACTTCCGTTTCTCGACCGGAAGATACCGTTGGACTTTATTACTATTACTTATTGTTACTACTAACCTACGTTCGTTCTACTACTAATCTCTCTGATGTAAATACCTCTCTGAATATACCAGTATTTTTCCCTACAACTGTGTTTGTTCGTTATTACCATATACTCACGTGGACACACTCAACATCTCAACAGTTACATTTGTCATTCGTGTACATATGTGGCCAGTATGTCTTCAAAGTTTAACGTGTGTAGTATTGAGTTAACTGGCAAGTATTCCGTTTAACAATGGCAGGATATTCATATCGTGAGCCGGCAGATATGATTTTTACACATAGCCACGCGAATGGTAATTAACGCGAGGCTGTTTAAAACCGAAGGCAGTCGAGTCATCCAACATTTGCTGCTGTTTATCGTCGCGTTGCCGAGACAGGATCTGTGGCACCACAAACTATTGAGGAAGACCGAGATCCGCCCATACGCCTGGACACAAAGAACACATTCTACAGGCTGTCGGAGATGATCCAGGTATCAGCACACGTCAAGTGGCCCTAGCATGTCGTACATCTCATAGTACCGTATGGAGGGTACTTCAAGAGCACCTCCTCTATCCGTATCATTTGCAACGTGTGCAGGATCTTTCGCCGTCTGATCACTCACCACGGTAGAACTTTTGCCGTCTTGTTTACGGATGAAGAAGCATTTGGAAAAGATGGAATAACAAATTTACAAAAACAACATTTGTGGGATGATGGGTATCCCCATAGTACAATACAGGCTAAACACCTGCATCAGTTCACGATTAATATATGGGCTGGAATTATAGGTGACTGTCTGGTAGGTCCATATGTTCTCCCAGCACGTTTTACATGAACTGTCTATAGGGAATATATTTTGGACACACATCCAGACCTGCTAGAGGATGTACCCCTGCTAATACGAAGACGCATGTGGTTCATGCCTGATGAGACTCCAGCACATTTTAGTCACATTTTTCGCGATGTATTGGCTGACATCTACCATGAAAGATGGATAGTTAGGGGAGGACCGGTTCCATGACCTGCACGTTCCCCCGACCTCAGTCCTTTGGATTTTTGTCTGTGGGGCCACTTAAATAGTTGGTTTATGCAGCAGACATTAATAATTCAGTGACGCTTCATCGCCGTGTCATGGGGGTCTGCAAAACCATTCGACATTGTCAATAACAATAGTGAATATTTCTATAATCGTAGGATATTTTAAAAAGAATAACGATGAGAAAAAGAACGGAAATTACTTACGATCCAAAATTATGTATATATATATTTCTAAAAAACTAATGAATTTATTATCTGATTTTTTTTATTATTTCAAAGGTTATTTTAGTGGATCAGTTGCGGTTTCTCTCTTCTTTTTAATATTTAATATAGTAAATTACAAGCGGGTCTTAAATGCCACTTAAGATTATCGCACAAAATTTCATAACTGAATCAACTAAGCTATCAGATCCTCATACATCAAAACCGACGGGTGAGTCCATTATTATTATTATTATAAAATATAGTTTTAAGGTATGCTGTATTTATAGTGCTCAATATCAGGGATAGAGCGTATGTAAATATCGAAGTGGACACCCAGAGGCGACAGTCTGTTTCGTGCTAAACGCAATCGTCAGGCCATGATAGAGGATGTATCCCTGTTAATACGAAGACGCACGTGGTTCATGCCTGATGGGGCTCCAGCACATTTTAATCACATTCTTTGTGATGCACTGTTTGACATCTACCATGAAAGAAGGATAGATTGGGGAGGGCGGATTACACGACCCTCACGTCCCTATACCTCAGTCCTTTGGATTTTTATTTGTAGGGCTACCTAATTGGTTTATGTGGCCGACATTAATAATGCAGTGACGCTTCATCGACGTGTCATGAGTTTCTTTGATACCATTGGACATCGTGTTGGTTGGAGTATTTGAAGGGCTCCGCCAGTCAATGATCCGACGGGTGTATGCGTGTGTAGAAGCAAGCGGAGGATAGTTTGAACATTTCTTATAAGTTGCTGTGATGAGATACATCGAGGGACTTTTGGACATTTTACCTGGTTTTTGTGTGAGGAATCCGCCCTCAAAGTTTGTAAAACTATTTTTGATACGCCCTGTATATATATATATATATATATATATATATATATATATATATATATATATATATATATATATATATATATATACAACGAATTCTAACAGAGTTCTGACGTAATTTGCATACCTCCTGTTGTGAGTTATATTAAGAGTGTCATTTAATATCTGCGTCTTGATAATAAAAAAAAAGCCAGCTTAAAATTTTAGCTAGCTCAAAATTTTAAGCTACCTGCAATTTTGGATACTGCAAGTAAAATAAGAGTTACTTCCCTCGAACCATGAAAGCAACGATAATGGCTAGTATAATATATTAATATATATTTTTAACCTCGCATAATCTGGCCACCCTGAATCTGATCTCAACGAAAATCGTTCCCTGCGTCTAACTTTTCTAGGGATTTTGAATGAGCTATGAATCATTGAAATCGGACCAGTGGGAGCGGAGGAGTTGTTTGTGCACACACACGCACAAACACGCACAAATACGCACATACACACATACACTGTACTTTATATATAAGATTAAATAACATCAGTTAGCATCCTTAATTTAAAATGCCGGGTCAGGCTATTTCTGATGTCTACGATGTATTTCTGAGGTTCCACAGCCAATTTCCATGTTGCTTTCCATATTATAGGTAGAAATACTCATTTTGTTTGGATCAGCAAGTTGTCTCAACCTTCAAGGGGGCGTTAAGTCAAAATTGAATATCTAATGCCAGGTTTATTTATGATTTAAACTTTACTTGATAAAAGTTGATAGGAAAAATATTTTGAGAAGCATTGGTTTGAATTGCTGAAATTATTTTGTAGATAATAAAATTAAATTCTGCAGATTTCTGTTATTTAGTTTCAAACAGATCTTAGTGATGGCGTCTTCAGGAGAGAATCGAAAATTTTCAGGTCTCTTGGACAAAGCACCAAAGCATCAGAAAAGTCACCACAAAAACGAGGAACATTTATGACCCACATTTGGCTTCAAAACACATCTGTCCAGTGTGTAATCGGATTTTTCTCTCCAGAACAGGCCTTGTCAACCAATTAAGGTATCATAGCCAAAATGGACAAGATCGCCTGAAATTAACCAGAAGGTAAAACTAACATGCTTTATGTGTACCTTCAATGCTAAATCATATGCTGGCTTGAAAAATCATTTTCGTTCCCACGGCAGAAATATTCTATGGCAAGCTGTACACAGGGATAATACAAAATCTGTACATTTAGCTATTTGTTGCCAAAACAATTGCAGATCTAAATTTTCAGAGAGCTAATGAAAGAACCAAGTAACGGTTAACTGAAGAAAGTAGCCATGCTCCAGATCAAGTAGACATCCACTATATATATATATATATATATATATATATATATATATATATATATATATATATATACTAGTTTAAAAGAAATTGATCGCTGCATTTAAGTATTGCATTCATATTTAAGCATAACTTTAAAAAGTTCAACGATAATTCTTCTGCCGTCACTAAATTTAAAGACAATTTGATGTACGGAGGTCTTTACTTTCCAAATAAACAAGTATTTTTATTTCGTCAGAGTTAGGTATGGGTTTGTAATTTCTGTCTGTTGATACTGGCTTCCTTATATGAGAACTTGTCATCCCTGTTTTTATTAAGAAAATAAATAAATGAATAAAATGCCAATTGCATTGTAGAGTATCTTAAAAAACAGACAGTGATGACAAGTTCTCATATAAGCCAGTATCAACAGACAGAAATTATATAATGCTATTTACTTTCGAAGCATGTTAATTTCTGTGTCGCGATGAATACATTTTTTAAATAATAATTATAATATATATATATATATATATTATATATATATATATATATATATATATATATATATATATACATATTATATATATATATATATATATATATATATATATATATATGATAAAATATAATTTTATGGGGTACTATATTTATGGGTTAAAAGGCATAATATCAGGGATAGAGCGTATGTAAATGTAAAAGTGTTCATTGAGGTCAACACACAGAGGTGAGCGACTGTTTAATGCTTAAACGCAATCGCCAAGTGATATTGGGCACTATATATATATATATATATATATATATATATATATATATATATATAAATAAAACTATTTCTAATTCTAACAGTTTAAATATAATCCTTGAAAATGGCTAAATGTATAGCCGAAAGCGCTCGGCTAAAAAGAACATTCGGACAGTTCTTATATAATTTATCATCTGAAAAGAAAAACATTATTAAATCGCATGAGAAATTGTATAAAAAACTAAATAAAAGCACCTTGTCAGTCGTTTTTAATGAAATGTGCATATACATATATATATATATATATATATATATATATATATATATATATATATATATATATATATATATAAAGACAAACGGAGAACTTAACTTAGCCGACGCGTTTCGTCCTCAAAGTGAGTTTAACAAGACAAACGCAAGGATTTTATTTTGTAACAGTCTAACATCTATGTATATGTCTACCATTGGTCCTTACTTTGAATATTACTGCCACACCTGGTCTGGTACTCCTGCTATATATTTAGTGATTCTTGATAAAATCCAAAGAAGAATTTGCAATCTTGTATTCAGTCAATTTCCTACTGCCGTAATGTAGCTTCGCTGTTCCTTTCCTATAAATTCTTCCATGGCAATTGTTCTGATGAGCTTTCTTCTGTAGTATGGGGTCTAGTTAGTACTTTCATAGAGACAGGGAGGTATTATGGTGAATGTAGTAAGAAAGGTACGTATGAATGTGTTGTTTTGGTGTAAGGAATATTGTTTGTATGATTGGGTCAATGTGTGTGGCTAGCTAAGTTATAGTTAAGACAGAAGAAAACCGTCCTTTCCGCACCCCCCCGGCTTTGTGGCACATTTCTGTATTAAACATAATAAATATTGCTTTCCTCTATAGTACATAGAATTTATGAATTTAAGCGCAGTACTATATTAGCGTCAAGGTCTCATCATTTTACAATTAAAATGGCTGGATGTAACCGTAAGTTCTATGCTAATAGTTTCTTCTAACGCAATTTTCACTGATGGAACTCTCTTCCGGCTGCTTGCTTCCCAGTTAAATATGATCCTTAAAAATTACATGCAATATCAATCGTTATCTTTTGTTTTCTTAATTTTTGTTCTTTTATTGTTCTCTCTCCTAAATAGTGATTTTTTTTTCATATTCTTGCGTCTTAGTGGCTTTATTGCCTTGCATGTGTAGAACTTTTATTCTGGCATTTCTTCGCCGATGAGTCGGCTTCATCAGAAAAAAGAACCTACATTAGGGAGACAAAACGTAATTATCATTAAGCGGCTAACTGCATCGCCAGAAAAAAACTTACTAAGAGCGACAAAGAATAGGAAGGTGTGGGGATCTATGATCGTTCATGCCCTGAAGGGACACGAGAAAAAGAAGGAGAAAAAAAGAAGGATTTAACCATCACAGACACCTCCAGGAATGTGAAAGTGGTGTAACGATTCCAAATGGAATCGGTAAGTATGGCTGCATTTCCGACTGAAACAGCTTGTGCACACTTAGATTTAATATGTTGTTGAAATACATAAATCCATCTGCCCTCCACCTATAGAAGAAACAGCAGGGAAGGTCGGGGTCTCTAGCCTTGGTTAATGACCAGTCTAGGGGAAAAACGACTTAAAAATCAAGAATAAGGCAACGGAAAACCACTCCACTATCTTTTTTTCAATATAAAATAAACAATATCGAAGCAAAGATCTCTGAAGAGCAATAAAAACTGTTGAAAGTAACGTTAAAGTCGACACAGGAGAAAAGTTAACAAAATCAAGGCGGGAAAGACTAATGAAGTTTAAAAACGTCAAGATGTTCATATTATTTCTCTTTCTTTTCTAGTTAACTTCTAAATTGTTGCATAGCGCAAATCCCATCAAAATTGCCTAAATCTGTGTGTCTATAAGTGTATATCTATGTGTGCGCACGCGCGTATACGAAGGTCGCTGAAAAGTTCTCAGCCCGACTCGCTTCCCAAAATAAATATTCTGATGATTACCAAAACATTACAATAATTTATTCACATTATTTACACGTGTAATATAGACTAGGATGTCCTTAAAAGGTCCAGTTCGAATTTCCCTAAAGATTAACCGATGAAGGCCGTAGGGCATAAGAGCCGAAACGTTGTGCTACCAACAAGAAAGATGGGGACAATAGTCCGCGTGTAAAGAATGTAAATAATAACTCATCACAGAAATTCAAAGAGAAATTATCAAAACACCATTTTTTAAATAATTTCTCCCTCAAGCAAGGCGATAATGCCACTAAGACGCAAAATTATTACTAGGAGTGAAGAGAAGACTTTAGTGAGCAGAAAGAACAGTTTCAGAAAGACAGAAAATGACAATTGACTTTGCATTTAAATCTTTGAAGATTGCAAGTGGCAGGGAACTAAGAACTAAGTTCCGCGAGTGAAATATACGAGAGAAGAAACTATTAGAATAGAACTTACGGTTTACATCTTTTGCTATTTCAACAGTAAAACGATGATACCTCGTTTTCAATTAGAACAATTGCTATGAAAATATTTCTAGAAAGGACAGAGGGAAGACAAGTCACGGTAGTGGATGGAGTCGATATGCCAGGTTAGGACTGATAAAATTACAGATCATTCTTTAGATTTTGTCGAGAATATCGAAATATGGAGCCGGAACAGCAGACTAGATGTGGCAGCAACATTCAATGCACGGACGAATGGTAGATTGATAAATGTGGGAGATTGGCGAGAAAATTTGTCTGGCGCTATACAGTGAACCAACCTTCTTAACAGCAAGCCTATTTTGGAACAACTGTCGGGTCGGGATACGCAGCATGACCCAGAAATAAGTTACAAACGTTTACTAATCCTTGCGGAAAAATAAAATATTGAGGATATATTACCAGCACTACTATGCAATTTTTGCCCTTTAGTCCTTATCAGCATCGATGTATTCTACCATCGGTACCAGAGAGAGTAAATACGATTCATGAAGGACCTGACATCGAGCAACTGGAGATAATCTTGAACCTCAGTAACAAGAGCACCATCTGCGTGGAACAAACTCCTGGATAAATATCGAGATACCCAAACAGGTGATTATTGAAAGGAATCAATCTACGCGTTGGATGCGATAAAACACCGCAGCCATATCGATGGCACCAAAATTTTCAGTCAACAATAAAACTGATGCACAGCAAATATAAGATAGATAGGAACAGAATGAGATAGATAGATAGATAGATAGATAGATAGATAGATAGATAGATAGATAGATAGATATGAAAAGGACTGAGATAGATAGATAGTGTAGGGCAAAGTTTTTAACAGTGTTTTAACTCTGTCCCGGTTCAAACGTTTAATTGCATGAAATTGCAGGATGGTGACTTGTGGGGACTACGAATTAGATAATAACTATTGAAATTCTCAGATTAGGTTGAATGCTTGAGAAAAAATGAAAAAAGAAACAAGTTAAGAATTATAACAATAAAATGAACAATAAAATTAATTTAAGAACGGTTCCAAGGAGAATCGAACCCAGAATTAACTAGCCAAGATTCAGTAAAATCCAGCAAAACCACTGTTTCTACCCTATCCACTTTCCGCCGATAAAAAGAAGACATGATTAATGTGTTGTCTGACTTTTTTGGTCATGTGGAATTATATTTGGAAGTTTGTTTACATTCATACTACCTATCCAAAACTTGTATATTCTTACAGAAAATAGTGATCCAAATCCTTCTAATCAAAGAAAGGCATCTGTTTCATGCCTAAAGGCACAATCTTGAGTTTTTTAGATTATGCTATGTGTCCAAAACGCGTTTATCCCTACAGAAACGATGTAAATTCTTTTAAACAAAGAAGACATTTGATTTTATCTAATTCCCAAGTTTGTTTATGTTGATACTGTCTGCCCCAAAACACCATCATCATTACAGAAAGAAAGGATAGGGGTTTCTGAACAAAGAGAATATCATGTGGTTATTAACAAGTTCTCCTAAATTTAAGACGGTCGGGGTGGAGATTATATATACTAATATCAAATATTGGGTCATCTCTGTAAACGAGGGCTCACTAGACTCGAGACACAGAAGGAGAAAGTCGGCTTGATTTGCCCGGGATTGCATCTCAAGACAACTGTCTCTAAAGAAGACGCCCGCAATTCCCGTGGCATGAGGGAACACACAGATACACTCATTATAAAAAGAATTGTGAGAGTCGACTGGTTGCTCATTGCATTAGTGGTTACTACTAGATTTCTCAATTCACTATCTGTAGAGATCTTACTCTTTCAGTAAATAATAGAGACATTTTATTGTCCAGTTTTTCCTTATGTTCAATAAGCCTGTTGTTAGAGTTATCAACAGTGTTGTGCATTTTACTGGAGTTCTTATTCCTGGCCTGATTACCAAAGTTGTCCTTGGACGCAAAGAAACAAAAGTTGCTGCCCTCACAGACAAGAGTTACGCAATTTTGTCTGTGGTACACAACGTAGATATTCAGTCTCACACTTGACTTTGCCGTTAATACCAATATCGTAAGAGTTGGGAAACCCAAATCAATCGGTATTACTCAATAAAGCTGGCGAAGGTAGCGACTAAGGAAGAAGAGAAGAAGAGAATAGAGAGATGAATGCGAATAGAATGTGGGTTAAACAGTGAGCACTGGAAGTAAAAATAATGCTCGATCTTCAAGACGAGGGTTAACCGTTAGCTTATATAACCTCATAAACTGCACTTCTCCCCTTTCTTACGCTCAGACAACACCATACTGTGGCTCTTGAGACTTATATTGGGCGAATGTTAGTATAAGAATATATATATTAAAAATGATTCCGTGCGGTAATGAACAACGTTATGATTTTTTTATGCATAAGAATAGACTTAGATGGAGATAGATATGAACAGACTGATAGATAGATAGATAGATAGATAGATAGATAGATAGATAGATAGATAGATAGATAGATAGATAGATAGATAGATAGATAGGATCAGACTGAGGATAGATAGATAGATAGATAGATAGATAGATAGATAGATAGATAGATAGATAGATAGATAGATAGATAGATAGGATCAGACTGAGGATAGATAGATAGATAGATAGATAGATAGATAGATAGATAGATAGATAGATAGATAGATAGATAGGATCAGACTGAGGATAGATAGATAGATAGATAGATAGGATCAGACTGAGGATAGATAGATAGATAGATAGATAGATAGATAGATAGATAGATAGATAGATAGATAGATAATGAACAGACTGAGATAGATAGATAGATAGATAGATAGATAGATAGATAGATAGATAGATAGATAGATAGATAGATAGATAGATAGATAGATAGCCAGCCGGCCAGTCAGCCATTATTTTACAAAGCGGTGTGAACCTGGTATTACAAAAAAGGAAAACAGGCATTAAAATGCCTCCCTTTCGTGCGATAACAGTGAGACTTAAATCCACTTTTAATACTTCATAAAATGGTAAGAGTTGCAAAATAGAAAACAAAAACTACGGACACTTGGCTTGCATGAAATCCTATTTAACAAAAAACGATTCAAAAATAAGCGCAAGAGTAGAAAAGAGTTGTTAATTAATGTTGCTGCTTTCGACTCGAATAATTGCCTCAATTTGATGCAGCATTGAATGGAACAATGTCCAGATTTTCACAATGGTTTTCTTATTCTTCTTAACAGTAACTCCAAAACTCTTGGAGATCGCGTGATTTCCGTTGGAGCATCTGTTTCTTCAGTTCCTACCACAATGGTTCAATTATATTGAAATCAGGACTTTTCAAAATGTTGAGCATCTACAGTGCTGTTCGATAAAAGTAACTCACCTGATTTTTTTTACTTAATGTTCTCTTCTCCGATGAAACGAACGTTGAGCTAAATTCAAAGGATAAGCGATCTAAAATCCGAAGAAGCAGCTTTGAAAGCTCTTTGAATTTAGCAGTAAGTGCTGTCAAGCATCCGTTCAGTATAATGTTCTGGGGATGCTTTTCTTTTCATGGAACTGGTTTCTTAAAACCTATTGAAAAGACCCTCAGGACCGAGCAGTACAAGAGAATTTTAGAGTCTTGTCTGCTCCCTTCTGCTGAAAGGGTGCAAACCGACCCCACCAAGCTCATTTTTATACAGGACAATGCTCCCTATCACAAATCAAAATTGATGAAGGAATACTTTGATGAGAAGCAGGTGAGTGTTATGACATGACCACCCCAATCTCCTGACCTCAACCCCATAGAAAACTTATAGAGCATTATAAAGTACAGGCTCTGGAGAAAGCAGTTGAGCAACAAAGAGGATTTGATTGTGAATTTCATATCCGAATGGAATTCAATGCTTGGAGATGAGATTTGCCAGAACCTAATCAAGTCAACGCCAAAAAGGGTTGAAAAGGTTATTCAAAATAAAGGAGGACCCATAGATTATTAAATATTTCGAATTATATTACCTATTATAAATAAATTATACCTCTATTATTCTTTAATTAAAGCTTTTCGGTTATGTTTCTATTGATTACTAGTTGCAGGTAATAAGTGAGTCACTTTTTTTGCACAGAGTTTTTTCACTAAATCTCATTTATATCCAAAAATTATAATTATCAATAGAATACCTTAGGGTGAGTAAACTTTTTTACTAGGCGGTCGGGAAGGGGTCTTTATATTAGTAAGATTAAAAATTAGTTTGACCCCCAAAAACAATAGGCGAAAAAATTTTTAGGTAAAAAATCAGGTGAGTCACTTTTATCGAACATCACTGTACATCCACTACTAACTTTTTTGTTTATGTCATTATTTTCTCTTCGAGTTCCATATGATATCAAATTCAGTTGCTGCTGCTGCTGCTGCTGGTAATTCTCAAATGATGTGATTTCTATTATTTGGTACAATTCTTTGTTTGTTGTTATTCTGTAGTTCCAGTCAACAATGTTCAAAGAAGGATGACCTTTGCCAAGACCCTCAGGCTTCACTCGCTCAAAGCGATTTTCACCATTGATCTTAGGAAGCGCGGTTGTAGGCGACAGTTTAGATATTTCTCAACAGTTTCTGAATGTCTCTATCTGACGAGGCGATTTAAAAATATAACTCGAGTTTTGGTCTTTGGTAGCAATTTAAGATGTTAAGTCAAACTACCTCTGGCGCAGATTATTCTTTATTCAATTTCTTTTTCTCCAATACTTAATTTGTTATAACTGAGCCATACGAAGTGTTTGTTTGTTAGTTACTAATTCCAGATCATGAATTTTTTATGATATAAGTGCCATCAGTGATTTCCTTCTAATTCTAGAAAATCCCTATTTTTGAGCTTGGAGGAAAGAGGTTGCATAGTGGAAAATATGCCATCCTCGACACAAGCACACAATATGGCGTAAACGCTTTTACTTTCTGTCAAGACTAGAAAGTTAGCACTGATCAGCTCCAGCTCACTTACGGCAACAATACTCGATTTTTCGTTTAATCTCACTCTTGCAGCGGTAAAGCATAGCAGGAGGAGTCAGATACCTCCTGCTGCGGTAGAAGTAACCGACCATTTTACTAGCATCTTTAGCGATGAAGGATTTCCACTTGATGTTTCGAGTGAACCTGAGACTACGTAACAAGACGATGACATAAACGCAATATCAGAAATATGAGTTTTATTATATTAATACGTATTACTTGTATCACATTTTAGTGATAAAAAAAGTAATAAAATGTCATACAGGGCATAAATGATTGGTTCGTTAGGTTTATTTTGTTTTACGGGATATCAACCTCAATGGCTTATTTAATGCCGACAACATTTTTAGGATAGATTCGTATGAATAGAATATGTATTCTTTGGTTTAGATTGGTTTGGTTTATTTTGTTTTACGTCATATCAACCTCAATAGGTTATTTAATGCCGGCAACATTTTTAGGATAGATTCGTATGAATAGAATATGTATTCTTTGGTTTAGATTGGTTTGGTTTATTTTGTTTTACGGGATATCAACCTCAATGGCTTATTTATTGCCGACAATATTTTTAGGATAGATTCGTATGAATAGAATATGTATTCTTTGGTTTACATTGGTTTGGTTTATTTTGTTTTACGGTATATCAACCTCAATGGCTTATTTGATGCCGACAACATTTTTAGGAGAGATTCGTATGAATAGAATATGTATTCTTTGGTTTAGATTGGTTTCGTTTATTTTGTTTTACGGCATATCAACCTCAATGGGTTATTTAATCCCAACAACATTTTTAGGAAAGATTCTTATGAATAAAATATGTATTCTTTGGTTTGGATTATTTTGTTTTACGGCATATCAAACTCAATTGCTTATTTAATGCCGTCAACATTTTTAGGATAGGTTCGTATAAATAGAATATGTATTCTTTGGTTTAGATTGGTTTGATTTATTTTGTTGTACGGCATATCAACCTCAATGACTTATTTAATGCCGACCCCATTTTTAGGATAGATTCGTATGAATAGAATATGTATTCTTTGGTTTAAATTGGTTTGGTTTATTTTGTTTTAATGCATATCAACCTCAATGTGTTATTTAATGCCGACAACATTTTTAGGATAGATTCGTATGAATAGAATATGTATTCTTTGGTTTAGATTGGTTTGGTCTATTTTGTTTTACGGCATATCAACCTCAATGTGTTATTTAATGCCGACAACATTTGTAGGATACATTCGTATGAATAGAATATGTATTCTTTGATTTAGATTGGTTTGGTCTATTTTGTTTTACGGCATATCAAACTCAATGGATTAATTAATGCCGACAACATTTTTAGGATAGATTCGTATAAATAGAATATGTATTCTTTGGTTTAGATTGGTTTGGTTTATTTTGTTTTACGGTATATCAACCTCAATGGGTTATTTAATGCCGACAATATTTTTAGGATAGATTCGTATGAATAGAATATGTATTCTTTGGTTTAGATTGGTTTGGTTTATTTTGTTTTACGGCATATCAACCTAAATAGGTTATTTAATGCCGACAATATTTTTAGGATAGATTTGTATGAATAGAATATGTATTCTTTGGTTTAGATTGGTTTGGTTTATTTTGTTTTACGGCATATCAACCTCAATTGGTTATTCAATGCCGACAACATTTTTAGGATAGATTCGTATGAATAGAATATGTATTCTTTGGTTTAAATTGGTTTTGTTTATTTTGTTTTACGGCATATCAACCTCAATGGTTTATTTAATACCGACAACATTTTTAGCATACATTCGTATGAATAGAATATGTATTCTTTGGTTTAGATTGGTTTGGTTTATTTTGTTTTACGGTATATCAACCTCAATGGGTTTTTTAATGCCGACAACATTTTTAATTGCTGGTAATATTTTGTTTTGTCAAAAATCTGTTTCTGATAATATATTTCCTTCAAAATTGTATTGCTGGTAATAATTTTTTTCAAAAATGTCTTGCTGGTAATAGTTAACTATTTGCCCATAGCTGAGACCATAACAGGTGCTACCACCCCGGGTCAGGTTGGTCCTGGGAACACCAGCAATTAAGAGGTGGTTCCACGCTCCTCAAAACCTCCTGATCAGAGGCCTTGCTGTGGACGTACTTTAACGTCTTACCCAGGACTCAGATGTAGTTTAACGTCTTACCCAGGACGCAGGACATAAATGAATGGAATCGTCCGTTTATATAAATAAGCGGCGTTGAGCAGAGTTAACATTAGGTCAATTGTTAAGTATACCTTCGTGTAATAAACCCTCTATTTCATTATTTAACGACGTGTGTGTCTTCCTTATTTATTTTCCTGTTATCCCGAAAACACGAGATACAACATATAATAAAACTAATATTCACTGTGAGAGCAATGTAGTAAACAAAAGATGTGTAGAGACTATTTTTTCGACTTGTTCAGATAGAATACCTTTCCAGGATTCAGCTTCTTTTATTTATTTTGCATACATAGATATGCACACAAATTTAACTGGAAATGTACGCTCATTTATTTTAAAATATTATAAATTTGAGAAAAAAATTTATGTTCAAAGTTTAGATATGAATAAAACGCAACAACGTGTTTAGAAAGCAACCAACCCGAAAATAATGACCACTTATCCAAAGTGTTTGATATCGACTCCTGTGGGTCAATGGGACCCTAGATGGGGCAGAAATGGGCTGATAAGTGTCTTGACGTCAAAGGGGATTTGATAAATAAACAGTGGTAACTTATGACTAAATCTCACCATTTTCCAAGCATCTTGCAATGCCCTAGCTGCTCCTCGTCAAACACACTGCCTTTCTATTAATGACATCAACTAACTCAATAAAAAGACATATTCATTTATTTTTAATGTGCCTACATTATTCATTAATTTTTCCGCGATATTTTGATCATATATTTGCTTGTTCTTTAGTTAGCTTGCATGTACGTTACGCCCCGTCAATTCCTAATAAATAATGAACTATTCCGTTTTGATCGCGAAGAAAGACGGAAAAGATATGTCGGAGACACTGTTTGGGTTCATTGTGAGAAAGAAAGAAAGAAAGAAAGAAAGAAAGAAAGAAAGAAAGAAAGAAAGAAAGAACATGTCGGATTTAGGGTTTTATCATCTCTCAGTTGCGTATCGGGCAGAGTTCGGCTCTGTTATGGCTCAGGTCAGTCGACAGACACGCAACTGAGGAAAATAAGTACTGTGAGTTGCCCGAGGTTGCACCCCATCCCCATTACACTACGGGGAGCGGCGGTGTTTGCTACTGAGGTTGCGGGGGCTGAGCAATTTTTCTCCTTGGCCCGGGTGTACACACTCGGGTTCCCCAGAGTAAACCCGATCATGTGTCACATCACGCCTCATTAGGGAGAGGGCATGAAGTAAATAGCCTACTATTAGTTATTAATATTATTCAATCAAACATGTCTCGTATGGGTGGAGAAATAAAAATTGAAAAACGAATAAGAAAACCTGAAACTCAAATGAATCTTATCGCGAAACAAACATGAAGTAAAAAGGAATATCCACACTTGGAATTTTTAAAAAATTCATATTTGTGTATCCATGTCTGGGGTCGATGAGGAATCAAGTATTCCATAAAGAGGCCGATTGTCTAAAATGCTTTTATCCCTGTTGGATCGAGTCGCAGATCAGTTCTTTAGGGCTATAAATTCGATTCTTGTTTCTATGTCCTACAAGCGCGGACTTGTTTTAGATTCTGCAAAGTAGATAATTAAAATAAATATGTCGTACTATGAAGCAGTCATTAGCCGTTATTCCTGCAGGTCATTAGAACAGGCACGTAGATCCTCATTGGGGACAGCTCAATTTTGGCCTCGTGCAAGACAAAGCGAAGTAAATAATGCATAGTTACATACATGACAACAAAGTGTCCAAGCCCGGATAAAACCCAGAATTTCACTTGCGAATGTTATCGTCAGGGAAGTCCTCTTCCTTCCTCGATTCAACCTTGTGTCATATGTGTGGGTCGTACGTGTGGGTCGTATGCGTGGGTCGTCTAAAAGTTAGCGACAAAGAAAACCAAATTGAGGAAGCGAGTTCGAATTTCGTAAGAGTACGATGCGTTCACTTTCCCATAAATGCCCCTGGGAAAAGAGTATGAATTCATCATTTCTACCCCCATCTATAGGTTAAATATCAGTGTTACCTGGAAATATTGAATATAAAAACGGCCTGAAGAGAGATGAGCTTCGTTAGACTATATTGTACTAGGCACACTATTGCTGCTATGGTTGTTGTGCTACGACGACATGAATGAGTTACCGGATACGTGATGTGGCATGATATATTAAACCACTGTCAATAAATATTAAGCAACTACTATCAACAGATGGAACGTGGCTCATGAAGAAAAATGCTTCAAAGATGGAACGCATACATCGAAGAGCACTTCCTCGACAAAAGAGGAAAACATTAAACAAAAATATAGACGGACCAGAAATATTAAAGTCTGAAGTGAAATCTAAACTCAACATGTTGAACAGGAACAAAACTGTAAGGACAGATGGGATTGTAATAGAAATACTGACAACATTAGATGATTTCGACATTGACAGAATTACGGGCAAAATAAAGAAAATATACGACAGTGGTGATATACCGGAAGCTCTAAGTAGATTAATTTTCATAGCACTGCCTAAGAAGCCACATGCTAACGAATGCAAACTCCATCGGACAATCAGTCTATCGAGGCAAATAACAAAACTTATCATGTGATTTCTAATGAATAGAACGTGCATCAGAATTAGACCGGAAATACGACAAGAACACAGCGGTTTCGTTAAAAACACTGGAAAAATTAATGCAATATTTATGTTCGGAATGATATCAGAAAGAGCAATCCAAATGCAGAAGTATGTTTTACAGATTATGCAAAATAACGTCACAAAAGGCTGTTTGAACTGCTAGATAAGCTCAATGTATATGGGAAACATATAAGAATAATCCAGACCCCTTCTCGAAGAAAACCGCCTGCATACGTATAAAAAAATCAATTCAGTAAATATATAAAAAGAGAAAAGAGTCTAAGACAAAGGGTGTGTCTTCTCACCGGACCTATTCAACTTTTACAGTGAAGCAATCCTAGAAGAATTAGAAATCTTTTGAGGATTAATTATTGTCAGTCACAATCTTAACACGATTAGATATGCAGGTGACACGGTGTTGATAGCAGATACAGAAAGGAAACTACAGGAACTCCTACAGAAGGTAGTAAAGGAAAAGAAGAAGAAAGGACTAAACGTTAATTGTAAGAAGACAGAATGTATGGTTGTCAGCAAAAGGGACAGCCCAAGACATTAGCTACAAATTGGAGACGCCAAAAACCTTCAAGTATAAATGTTAATACGTCTAGGGAATGTCTTAGCAGAGAACGTCAAATGCGAAACCGAAACCCGAAGACGCATTGGAATAGCGAAAGATGCCTTCCAAAAGCTAAGCAATATATTATGGAACAGGAAAATTTCGTTGGGAACAAAGAAAAGAGTGTTGAACTGCTATATAATATCAATTCTATTATATAGCACTGAATGCTAGATAACTTCCTCGCAGAGAAAGAGTAGACTGGAGTCAACAGATATGTGATGCTACAGAAGGATGTTGAGAATACCATGGATTGAACATGGGATTAATATACGATAATCAGAAAATGAAAACAAATAGGACACATACTTAACATTAGAAAGAGAGAATTGAAATTTCTAGGGCACATAATGAGGAAAGAGGGCTTGGAGAAATTGTCCATCACATAACATATTAACGTCAAGAGAGACAGGGGAAAGTAGCGTATAACGTCCCTAACCAGTGTCTGTACATGAGTGGCACGACAGGGATTTGAAGAGATAGCAAAAAGACAAAAGAAGCTGTGGAGAGCTATGATTTTACACGTGCTGAAGGGACATGACATACAAAAGAAGAAGATATGATTCCCACAATAAGAAATACCAAAGGTCCATGTCGAATTAAATATCCATTATGAAATTTGATCTCAGAAGTGTTGATCTGAACTGGGTTCAGCCAAAGAACAGCAAAATAAGTTTTTTACCCGGTGTCACATCAAAAGGTCGAAAGACCTAGGGCCTCGATATATATACATTGGTGGGCAAAACTCTTAGGCTACCTTGGTAAATTAAATTACTTTTCTAAATCTTACCTCCAAAATCGAGAGCGATTAGCAGGATGCTTTTCTGTCTAACACTTTCGACCCAGCCCCTCAACCCCCGACGTCTTATTCTCTGGGTTGAGGTGTCTACTCGGTCTTAACCGAACTGAAGGGGGTGACCGTAGATCCCCTGGGCATCCGTAGATCATTCGACCTGTCCACTGGTTTAATCCTGCTTCGTGCCCACGTTGTGTTTGGTTTGATCCAGAAAACAGAAGTGATGTTCATCCATTCACGGTCAACTTAAAATGTAGACACGACTGGAGAGTCTGTGCTAAGAAATTTAGAATGCACCAAAAAAAAATATTAATATCTGCAGAAAGCCGGACAAACAACTATTCAATGGTTGAATTGTTAATGTCTTTTATATAGCAGAAAAGAATAGTATAGAAAAGAAACGGGTTACAGAAAAGGAAAGTAATTGACGTAAAAACTCATACACTGGATTTTAGACAGAGAGAGAGAGAGAGAGAGTGGGTTGTGATTAGCTTGTCGTGAAATCGTCTCAGAACGATATACGACTCTTGCGATGGAGAGATAAAGATTTCTGTGCGCGGCTTAAAGTTTATAGTTGCGTTCCTCCTCGTCGGTAGTAACAGTAATAGTAATCTTCGTGGTTTAACAGTACATGTTAGCGGGGGTTTTGTACCAATCACTGGCGTCACTTCCAGTATCCGATATCTCTCCACCCAGCTCGACTGCACTCAACAACAGACGAGCCCCTAAAAAACACCTTTTGATTATTGTAGCTGGTTCGACGTTTCCGTTTCCAGTGGTAGTAATAATAGTAGCAGTCTTAGATTGTTGGAGGAGTAATTCGCTTCATCGTACTTATATCAACAAAATATGTTAGCGGGTGTTTGGTTCCAATCTCTGACGTCACTTCCAGTCTCCTACGTCTCTCTACCCAGCTCGACTGCACTCGACGGCAGACGAGGCAACCACTCTGTCAACAGATTTCTGTGCGCGTTTATATAGATAAACCTGGATGATCATAAATCGACCCTTGGCCCTCACTGGATTATCACGAGTGCTGCCTTCAACCCAAAATCATGTGAATTTCAAAGTTCCTCATAGCCTTAGTAAGCTCTAATTCAAATTTTAACCGATAAAAATTATCTCGATCATCATCCATTGTCTTCCTAATGACCCAATTCCAAATTGGCTAGATCAGATTCCCATCAGTAAACAGAATTGTTCTGATCTAATTTCGCTGTTCAAATCTACTCCAATTTCAATTAAAAAAATATATATGTATGTGTGTGTTTGTGTGTGGTTCCCAAACTCTCTGTTACATATGATCTGTGAAGAGCAGAAAACAAGTTACTGCATTTTTGTTAATGCTGCATGGTGGATGATAAATCATCTTAAATACAGTGAGGCTGAGAAAAAGAAATGGAAAAATACTTGCCCACCAGCGAAAAAAATATTGGGGGGGGGGGAGTTAACTTTAATATCACAAAAAAGTATAAAACGTCAAAGTATGAAGTTAGTAATTAATGTTGCTGATTTGGGCCAGAATAATTTCCTCAATTTGATAATTGCTTTTGGCCCGAATAATTGCCTCAGTTTGATGTGGCATTCGATGGAACACAGTCCAGATTTTCTCAATGGCAATTTTCTTATTTTTGCTAACAGTAATTCCAAAACTCTTGGAGATTGCGTGATTTCCGTTGGAGCACCTGTTTCTTTAGTTCCCACCACAATTCTTCAATTATATTGAAATCAGAACTTTTTCAAATGTTAAGCATCTTCATTAAACAGTCGTAAACTAATAAAGCCGTCCTGGGTATGACGATAAACTGCATCCGCGTCGTGGGTAAGACGATAAAGTACGTCCAACAGCAAGACCTCTGATCAGGAGGTTTTGAGGAGCGTGGAACCACCTCTTAATTGCTGATGTTCCCAGGTCCACCCTGACCCGTGATGGTGGCACCTGTTGAGGTCTAAACTCAAATGGGCAAATAGTTAACAGTCAAATTACATTCGCGTCCTGGGTAAGACGATAAACTACGTCCAACAGCAAGGCCTCTGATCAGGAGGTTTTGAGGAGCATGGAACCACCTCTTAATAGCTGATGTTCCCAGGTCCACCCTGACCCGTGATGGTGGCACCTGTTAAGGTCTAAACTATGGGCAAATAGTTAACAGTCAAATTACATCCGCGTCCTGGGTAAGACGATAAACTACGTCTAACAGCAAGGCCTCTGATGATACGTTTTTGAAAAAATAATATTACTAGCTATACATTTTTGAGAGAAAAAATATTAACAGAAATGGATTTTTGACAAAACAAAAATATTACACGGAAAAAAAAAGGTGTCGGCATTAAATAAGCCATTGAGGTTTATATGCCGTAAAACAAAATAAACCAAACCAATCTAAACCAAAGAATACCTATTCTATTCATGCGAATCTATTCTAAAAATGTTGTCGGCATTAAATAACCCATTGAAGTTGATATGCCGTAAAGCGAAATAAACCAAACCAATCTAAATCAAAGAATACATATTCTATTCATACGAATCTATTCTAAAAATGTTGTCGGCATTAAATAAGCCATTGAGGTTGATATGCCGTAAAACAAAATAAACCAAACCAATCTAAACCAAAGAATACGTATTCTATTCATACGAATCTATCCTAAAAATGTTGTCGGCATTAAATAAGCCATTGAGGTTGATATGCCGTAAAACAAAATAAACCAAACCAATCTAAATCAAAGAATACATATTCTATTCATACGAATCTATCCTAAAAATGTTGTCGGCATTAAATAACCCATTGAGGTTGATATGCCGTAAAACAAACCAAACTAATAAAGATTTCTTTGTTTTGGTTTCCCAAACATTCTGATCTTTGGAAATTTGTTCACATTCTCTGAAGTATGTCGGGAGAAGAGCTTTTTAGCACCCTCTCCTCCCTCTCTCTCTCTCTCTCTCTCACACACACACACACACACGCACACACTCACTTTCTCTCTTTATTTTCTACTTCTCTTTGTCTTTTGCTTTCTCTTTGTAATACATTTTATTCTTTATCCTTTTTTCTTCTTCCTTCATAAGTTTTCAGTCTTTTACTCGTCTTCCTTGTTTTCCTTTTTCTCTTTCGCCAATTGTATTCTTTCTTCCTCTCCTCTCCTCCCCTTCTCTATCTTTCTCCCTCTGTCTTTCACACTTTCTCATTTCTCTTTCCTTTCGTCACTCTCAATCGAAATATGAACTAAAGACTTACGATTCCTTTTGTTAAAAGCATTAATCAATACACAATCTCTAACCTAACAGTCAAACTTAACGTGATCGATTTATGGGAAGTAGGTGTGAAATGTTTCTCTCCCCCAACACACACCCACAGACACAGACACACACACACACACACACACACACACACAAAATTTGTAGCACCTGTCTTACACCTCGGGGTGAGAGAGTCAAAATAAGCAAAACTAAAGCGCACATAAATTAAAACGCCTTCACAAACATACACAAAAATCGATAGCTAAAGACACACACACATATAGACGCGTACACAGATACGTCAGATGGTGTTTCAGGCTTAGTGTACATGATACAAAACCCTACAAAATAAAAATGTCGTTTATCATCTTAATATAACCGCAGGCACAAGGGTTTTTAATGATTTTTATTTATTTCTATAATCGATAGAAATTAATTTAATAATAAACTATTATAATCTCAATCGATAAAGATTATTGAGATTGGAAAGACCCAATACAGTTTATAGCGATTGAGATAAAAAGATTTAAATAGATAGATAGATAGATAGATAGATAGATAGATAGATAGATAGATAGATAGATAGATAGATAGAGAACAGGCTTAGATAGATAGACGGACCAGAAATATTAAAGTCTGAAGTGAAATCTGCACTGGACAAAGTCGAACAGGAACAAAGCTGTAAGGACAGATGGGATTGTAATATAAATACTGACAACATTAGATGATTTTGACATTGACAGAATTACCGGCAAATAAAATATGCGACAGTGCTGATACACCGGAAGCTCTAAGTAGATTCATTTGTATAGCGATGCCTAAGAAGCCACATGCTAACGAATGCGGACCATGTGATTTCTAAGGAATAGAACGTGCATCAGAATTAAACCGGAAATACAAGAACACAGCGGTTTCGTTAAAGACAATGTAAAAAGGAATGCAATATTTATGTTCGGAATGATATCAGAAAGAGCAATCCAAATACAGAAGTATGCATCACAATGTTTTAAATTGTGTATATTTCGGCAGCAATTTTTCATTAATGCATGTTTCATTAAATAATATAGACTGGTTTTGTCTATTTATTTTAAGTAAGTTTCTTTCATATTGTGTGAAAAGTTTAATCACATTATCGTTGAAATACGAAAGGAAAACACTATATTGATACATGTTTAAATCCAATGTAAGCATTCGGCTTACATAAGCCATTATCAAAGATGACAATTTCAATAAATCAAACAACACACAGACGAAACTACAATGATAGTCCGCCTTTGCTGCTTGAATAAGCTCAAAGTAACGACAAACTCGTATATACGAGACGAGGAAGCGAAAATCGCGTCGCAGCTCGTGACGTCAAACATGACCACGGGAGAGTGAAAAACGAGAAGTATTAAGTGTGGGAAGCCGTTGGTATAAACAAGTGGCTTCCTCGTCTCGTATATACGATTTTGTCGTTACTAAGAGTAAGTCACTGGATTGATGTTGCAATGACACAACGTTGGTTTTTCAGGTATTGAAATTTACAAGTTAGACCCGCACCCAACCCTGTTCGAATTAGGTCGGGGGAGATCGGTTGCAAATCTCTGATCGCTATGCTTTTTGTAAGGGTTTCCATTGAAATATTCTACTAGAAGGATGTGTGTTGAGTTGTATTGGATATCGGCTATGAATCCACCTCTTCTCCCTCCAGGTATGGGTTTAACAGCTTCTTTAGCTTCGGTTGACAACCAGTCTACGCAGAAAGAAGTTGAAACCTGAATAAATGTGGGCACATCTTCTGTCAAGTCAGTCATGAATCGAAATATAATGATTGAGATAAAAAAAAATTTAGATAGATAGATAGATAGATAGATAGATAGATAGATAGATATTAAAAGAATATGATAGACAGACACGAAGAAAATGTGATAGGTATATAGATAGATAATGAACAAAACGTGATAGATAGAAAAGTCTAAAATTCAAGCCGATAGAGTTGTGCTTACTTCCTAAGCGTGTATCACGTATGGCACTTAACTGACTGACTGACTGACCGTTGGGGCGGTAAAATGGATAATTCGGTATGACACTGGGTAAATTGATATCATGTATTTCAGATAAAAAATTCAAATGACTTGCGCATTTACATGAACCGGTGTTTTAACGTGATGTATCCATAAGGAGTACACACACACACACACACACACACACACACACACACACACACACACACATATATATATATATATATATATATATATATATATATATATATATATATATATATGTATGTATGTATGTGTAGTGTTTATTATAGAAGTAAAATGAAAATTGTCCTCATTTTGCTATTATTATCACAACCTTTCGACTCTTGTACTCTCCGTCCTTCATCAGGATTGATCGCTTGACTGATGCGTTTTCTACGGTTTATCAACCTTTTCCATGTTATTCAAAAAGACAGAAAATATTTTTAGATTGTAAGAATTTTGGCCAGATAATAATGATTTACTGATCCTGATCCTACGAATTAACCTGAGCTTATGTAGAAGAGATAGATTCATACCTTTCCCAAGCGTATTTGCGCGTAACTGCATATAACGAACGGGACTGGAATTGGAATTCGGCTCTCTGATTTCCAATTCCGTATCGTTATCCATATCCGTATATTGAATGAAGTGTTCAGTTCAATATTCCCTGAGGGTTGCCCGGATCGAAAAGCACCTGATGAAGGCGGAAAGGAACAAAGACCGAAACGTTGCGATAATAACAACAAACATGAGGATAGTAGTCCGAATGTAAATAATAACTCTTCTTAATCGTAGAAATTGAAAGAGAAAAGCGTTATCAAGTCTTAATGAAAATACAGGGGTTGGACAAAATAATTGGAACAGGTGCAAATTCCATTCCTATATTTCAAAGACCTATTATATTAAGAACTTTAACTAAAACTTCGTAATTGCAGGTTATATCTATTGTAAATACGTTTATTTTTCTAATTTACTGTCTTTGTCTTATTTATTTTTAGAATTTAGGAAAATTTAAGCTAAATGCGTGACCTCTCCGAGTTCGAAAAAGGGCAAATTGTTGGAGCTCGCATGGCAGGAGCCTTGATCACAAGGTTGCTGAACTGTTTGGTTTTTCAAGAGCCACCATATCAAGAACTACGACGCAATTCTAGAAACAGGACAAAACCTCGAGCCACCCGGCAATTCGGGCCGGACTTGCAAACTTACTGACACAGATCGACGTGCATTGAAACGCAATGTGGCTAAAAATCATCGAACTACTGCGGCCAAAGTGACTGCTGAGTTGAATAATCATCTGAATAGTCCAGTTTCTACTAAAACTGTTCGTCATGAGCTCCATAAGGCTGCATATCATGGAAGAGCCGCCGGAAGGAAATCTCTTCTCTCCACTCGCAACATTCAGAAGAGGTTATCCTCCACCGTCGTGTCTTAAAGAGCTGGAGCAGGTATTAATGGAAGAATGACTAAAAATTCCTCTGGATGAAGTCAGGAAGCTGTATGATTCCATTTCTAGACGTATTAAAGCTGTATGTGAGGCTAGAGGAGGACCAATTCCATATTAAATAAATTTTCTTTGAATTTAACAAATGTTTCAATTATTTTGTCCAACGCTTGTATATTACTTATTTTGTTGATAGTTACGTTGTTCTGGAATTGTCATCATTGGTCGACTGACCTTGCTTTGTTTCAATGACTTTTATTTTGTTATTATTAGTTACTTTGTTCAATAAATACGTTTGATTTTTTTTTTTAAATTTAGATAATGTAAATCCATTTTCAAAAAGATTTGACTAAACAAAGAATCGGAATATGTTTAGCGCTCATCAGAGACTAAGGTAAATATTACCGATAACGCTTCTATTGTGTTTCGAATGTCAATTTATTCATAAATGGTTTCTCTATAGAAATGAATTAAAAATCAGAAAGAATCATTTGAGTTTCTATCAGAGATCTCAGAATTTTTTATAACCGTTTTAATGGTTTTACTTTTTTTTATAACAGAAATCACTTTACAAATAATTCGTCTGTAGAATTTCATTGAAAATCAGAATGAGTTTTGCTATAATCAGAAACTGTGTTATTGACAATATGGCTATTATTTGTGTAATGTTAATCCGTTTACAAAGGTTTTCCCGATAGAATTACATATAAAATCGAAAATAAAACTTTGGTAATGGCCAGAAATAAAATCAAGTGTTATGGATATTATTTATATAATGTAAAATCTGACTACAGAAGTTTTTTAGTCATTTCACCCCAAGCAAGGTGATAAATCCACTCAAGGGGGGTTACCGAGAGTGAAAGAATCTGAGAAAAATCATGAAAGAGGGGGGGTGAATTAAAAGAACAGAACTCAAGGAGACGGATGATGACTATTGACATTGCATTTAAATCAAAGTTGACCGGAAAACAAGAAACCGGAAAAGAGTTCCACAAGAAAGAATTCTTACAGAAGAACCTTTTATCATAGAACTTACGGTTACACTTAGCAAATTCAACAATAAAATAATGCGTCCTCGCTACCAATCTAGTGCTGCTCTTAAATTTGTAAAGTTGGAGTACCAAAGAGAATAATTGATCAGAACAGTTACATGAAAGTATTTATAGAAAAGGCACAGGGGAGCTATGTGACGGCGGAGGGAAAGTGATTGAAGCCGAGATGCCAGGTCAAGGGCAATAACATTGCAGATTATTCTTTTGAATTTATCTGGCATCTCTAAATTCATAGCAGAAGCACTAAACCGAATGTGAAAACAATGTTCAATGAATGGACTAGTGGTAGATTTTTAAAAAAAAGGTGTCAGATATTGACGAGAAAGATTGCCAAGAACTACATTGTGAACCAACTTTTCTAGGAGCGTATTGATTCAATGCCATCATTCCAATTTATGCCAATGGAAAACCTTATCCGGACAAGGTGTAATGAGTCACTCTCCTGGAAATTAACATCAGTTAAAAAAGTGCATTCAAAATCGCAAAGAAAGACTTTGTTGATATCCAGAGATTAAGTCATGTGTTTCTTTCTTTTTTTTCTTTTTCTTTTTTTACACTAAGTTTTGCCCTGTACAAGGACCGGGGGTCACTCGAGGTAAAGCGTTATGTTAAGAGCTAGCTTATACAAATACGAGTGGAAGATAACGGTTAACTGTAGACTTGAACAGGTTAAGATTGTAGTAATCGGGGGAAAAAAACCTCTTGGGAGTCTGTTCCATAGAACAGTGATTCGCGAGAAGAATCTTTTTGAATGGAACTTCTCACCGATGGAATCCAGACGGAATGTGGGTGGTTTGCTACAATGTAAGTGGCATGTCGAAGGTTAAACCTGACAGAACCAAGGAAGGTACTCCGTCCGAGCGCTTTCCAGCGAGAGGCACGCCACATCCCGCCTGCGAAAGAGAGGTTCCGAAGGTGGGAAAATTCGTCGTCCTCAAGGTGCCAATAGTTTGATTAGTTGCATTATGTAAATCCGTTTACAAAAGATTTGTCTCTTGAAATGTATTGAAAAGCTGGAAAAAAGAAATATCAATGGTCAGGTTTACGCCAAGTGTTGCTGACTGAACAGTAAAATTGTATTTCAGTTGTAATTGCACTGCTAATGATTTTAATCTTCGTAGCAATGTCTAAGAAAATAGACGCAAACGAATGCGAACTCCACCGAACAATAAGCCTAATGAGTCACGTGACAAAACTCATCATCCGTATTTTAATGAAGAGAGCGCGCAGCAGAATCAGCCCAGAGATAGGACAAGAACAGTGCGGGTTCGTTAAAGACACCGGAACAAGGGACGCGATATTCATGCTGAGAATCTTATCGGAAAGAGTGATACAGATGAAGAAGGACGTGTACCTATGTTTCACAGACTACGCAAAGGCCTTCGACAAAGTACGCCACAAGGATCTGATGGAACTGCTCAGCAACCTTGACATATTCGGAAAAGATATCCGAATAATCAAGAACCTTTACTGGCAGCAAATAGCAAGCATACGCATAGGGAACGAGTTCAGTGAATATACAAAAATAGAAAGGGGCGTAAGGTACGGATGTGTCTTCTCACCTGACCTGTTCAACCTATACAGCGAAGCAATTCTGAGAGAATTGGTAACCCCGGGATTTAGCATTGGCGGCCACAATCATAATAAAATAAGATACGCAGATGACATAGTACTGATAGCAGACACGGAAAAGAAATTACAAAACCTCCTACAGAAGGTAGCGACGGAGAGTGAGAAGAAGGGACTAAGCATAAACTACAAGAAGATGGAGTGCATGGTCGTCAGTAAGAGGATGAGCCCGAAATGCGATCTGAAGGCCGGGAACGATAGAATCGAGCAGACGCAGAAGTTTAAATATCACGAAAGCTAATTGACATAGCTGCGACACTGCGCTAAGTGCGACACTGAGATCCGTAGGCGTATTGGGATGGCCAAGGATACATTTCAAAAGCTGGATTGAGTTCTGCGAGACAGGGAGATATCTTTGGTAACAAGAAAAAAGAATACCCAGCTGTTACGTGGTATCTGTCCTTCCTTACGGTAGCGAATGTTGAAGAGGATACTCGAGGCTACAGAGATGCGGTTCTACAGAAGGATGCTAAGGATATCATGGATTGAGCGTGTGAGCAATGATGAGATCTTAGAGAGGTTGCGAACAAGGAGGAGGCTTGTACAATATATCAGGAAGAGGCAGCTGAAGTTTCTGGGACACATAATGAGGAAGGAGAGCTTGGAGAATCTGATACTCACGGGTCGAATAGAGGGAATAGAGGGAAAGAGAGACAGGGGAAGGAAACGCGGGACATGCCTGGCGGACTTAAGCGGTTGAATGACAGAACATGGTCTGGGAGAGGAAGCAAAGGGAAGGAACTTGTTGCGAACTGAAAGGGGTAGAGGGAGGTGGAGAGCCATGATCGCCTACGTCCTGAAAGGACATGGCACATAAAAAAAAGAATGATTTTAATAAGGAAAGATTTGAACAATTATTTTACTATAATTATACATTGAAAATCCTTCTACATTATTTTATAGGTATTGCTGATCATAATGGGTAATCTCGGGCCACTTCGACGTGGTGTAGATTAATGATTGAATTTTGAGTTCGATCCCAACTGGATGCCCTATACTTTGGGCCTTGTGCCACATCTA
This sequence comes from Acanthosepion esculentum, assembly GCA_964036315.1. NCBI lineage: Eukaryota > Metazoa > Mollusca > Cephalopoda > Sepiida > Sepiidae > Acanthosepion > Acanthosepion esculentum. The sequence goes on from OZ038506.1 coordinate 4,516,932, forward strand.
AGCTACACTTAGGAAATCACCATAATGCGTACTCCTGTATAGAGATAGATAGATAGATATATAGGTAGATAGATAGATAGATAGATATGATGGGACTGGGATAGATAAATAGATAGATAGATAGATAGATAGATAGATAGATAGATAGATAGATAGATAGATAGATAGATAGATATGATGGGACTGGGATAGATAGATAGATAGATAGATAGATAGATAGATAGATAGATAGATAGATAATTATCATTTTAAAGACATACAAATATACTTAGATAGATATAAACTGGTTTAATTGTATAACGCAATCTATTCCGCCCGCTGAACTGATCGATCGATCAGATTTCTTCAAAACCTGTTACCGATCACAGAATGACAATCACGACTTTTGGATGACAGATGTTAACCGTTTTAATTTTTCGTTCCTTAACCGGTTGATTGTGACTTCATTGTGAAAATCCGTGTCAGTATTGTTGGGGTGTGGGTTCAACAATCGGGTGAGTGTGAAGACGGGTGTTTGGATTTCACTTAAGGGTGGATTTAGAAAAAATAACTGTAGGCGGGTGTTGCAAATGTGCAATCCGTTAAGGGATGAAACGTGAAAAGAAATTTCAAGATCATAAGTGACGACTTAATCACGCTTGCCCGAGGGTGCGTCCAAACGGGATACACTAATGTTATGCACACACAGAAACGCACAATGCAGAATAATGTTAAAACCTACTCCTGCTTGATACACTAGTCCCCTGATGACCCCAGAATGGAATATATATGATTATAAATGATTCAATTATGATTACCACTCAAAATAATAGTAAAATATTACTCCCTCCTGTTTGATACACTAGTCCCCTGATGACCCCAGAATGAAATATATATGATTATAAATGATTCCATTATGATTACAACTCAAAATAATAGTAAAATATTAAAACCTCCTGTTTCATACACTAGACCCCTGATGACCCCAGAATGAAATATATATGATTATAAATGATTCAATTATGATTACCACTCAAAATAATAGTAAAATATTAAAACCTCCTGTTTCATACACTAGTCCCCTGATGACCCCAGAATGAAATATATATGATTATAAATGATTCCTTTATGATTACCACTCAAAATAATAGTAAAATATTAAAACCTCCTGTTTGATACACTAGTCCCCTGATGACCCCAGAATGAAATATATATGATTATAAATGATTCAATTATGATTACAACTCAAAATAATATTAAAATATTAAAACCTCCTGTTTGATACACTAGTCCCCTGATGACCCCAGAATGAAATATATATGATTATAAATGATTCAATTATGATTACCACTCAAAATAATAGTAAAATATTAAAACCTCCTGTTTGATACACTAGACCCCTGATGACCCCAGAATGAAATATATATGATTATAAATGATTCCATTATGATTACCACTCAAAATAATAGTAAAATATTAATCCCTCCTGTTTGATACACTAGTCCCCTGATGACCCCAGAATGAAATATATATGATTATAAATGATTCAATTATGATTACAACTCAAAATAATAGTAAAATATTAAAACCTCCTGTTTGATACACTAGTCCCCTGATGACCCCAGAATGAAATATATATGATTATAAATGATTCAATTATGATTACCACTCAAAATAATAGTAAAATATTAATCCCTCCTGTTTGATAAACTAGTCCCCTGATGAGCCCAGAATGCAATATATATGATTATAAATGATTCAATTATGATTACCACTCAAAATAATAGTAAAATATTAATCCCTCTTGTTTGATACACTAGTCCCCTGATGACCCCAGAATGAAATATATATGATTATAAATGATTCCTTTATGATTACAACTCAAAATAATAGTAAAATATTAAAACCTCCTGTTTGATACACTAGTCCCCTGATGACCCCAGAATGAAATATATATGATTATAAATGATTCAATTATGATTACCACTCAAAATAATAGTAAAATATTAAAACCTCCTGTTTGATACACTAGTCACCTGATGACCCCAGAATGCAATATATATGATTATAAATGATTCAATTATGATTACCACTCAAAATAATAGTAAAATATTAAAACCTCCTGTTTGATACACTAGTCCCCTGATGACCCCAGAATGAAATATATATGATTATAAATGATTCAATTATGATTACAACTCAAAATAATAGTAAAATATTAAAACCTCCTGTTTGATACACTAGTCCCCTGATGACCCCAGAATGCAATATATATGATTATAAATGATTCAATTATGATTACCACTCAAAATAATAGTAAAATATTAAAACCTCCTGTTTGATACACTAGTCCCCTGATGACCCCAGAATGCAATATATATGATTATAAATGATTCAATTATGATTACCACTCAAAATAATAGTAAAATATTAAAACCTCCTGTTTGATACACTAGTCCCCTGATGACCCCAGAATGAAATATATATGATTATAAATGATTCAATTATGATTACAACTCAAAATAATAGTAAAATATTAAAACCTCCTGTTTGATACACTAGTCCCCTGATGACCCCAGAATGCAATATATATGATTATAAATGATTCAATTATGATTACCACTCAAAATAATAGTAAAATATTAAAACCTCCTGTTTGATACACTAGTCCCCTGATGACCCCAGAATGAAATATATATGATTATAAATGATTCAATTATGATTACAACTCAAAATAATAGTAAAATATTAAAACCTCCTGTTTGATACACTAGTCCCCTGATGACCCCAGAATGAAATATATATGATTATAAATGATTCAATTATGATTACAACTCAAAATAATAGTAAAATATTAAAACCTCCTGTTTGATACACTAGTCCCCTGATGACCCCAGAATGAAATATATATGATTATAAATGATTCAATTATGATTACAACTCAAAATAATAGTAAAATATTAATCCCTCCTGTTTGATACCCTAGTCCCCTGATGACCCCAGAATGAAATATATATGATTATAAATGATTCAATTATGATTACATCTCAAAATAATAGTAAAATATTAAAACCTCCTGTTTGATACACTAGTCCCCTGATGACCCCAGAATGAAATAAATATGATTATAAATGATCCCATTATGATTACCACTCAAAATAATAGTAAAATATTAAAACCTCCTGTTTGATACACAAGTCCCCAGATGACCCCAGAATGAAATATATATGATTATAAATGATTCAATTATGATTACCACTCAAAATAATAGTAAAATATTAAAACCTCCTGTTTGATACACTAGTCCCCTGATGACCCCAGAATGAAATATATATGATTATAAATGATTCAATTATGATTACAACCCAAAATAATAGTAAAATATTAAAACCTCCTGTTTGATACACTAGTCCCCTGATGACCCCAGAATGAAATATATATGATTATAAATGATTCAATTATGATTACAACTCAAAATAATAGTAAAATATTAAAACCTCCTGTTTGATACACTAGTCCCCTGATGACCCCAGAATGAAATATATATGATTATAAATGATTCCATTATGATTACAACTCAAAATAATAGTAAAATATTAAAACCTCCTGTTTGATACACTAGTCCCCTGATGACCCCAGAATGAAATATATATGATTATAAATGATTCAATTATGATTACCACTCAAAATAATAGTAAAATATTAAAACCTCCTGTTTGATACACTAGTCCCCTGATGACCCCAGAATGAAATATATATGATTATAAATGATTCCATTATGATTACCACTCAAAATAATAGTAAAATATTAAAACCTCCTGTGTGATACACTAGTCCCCTGATGACCCCAGAATGAAATATATATGATTATAAATGATTCCATTATGATTACCACTCAAAATAATAGTAAAATATTAATCCCTCCTGTTTGATACACTAGTCCCCTGATGACCCCAGAATGAAATATATATGATTATAAATGATTCCATTATGATTACCACTCAAAATAATAGTAAAATATTAAAACCTCCTGTTTGATACACTAGTCCCCTGATGACCCCAGAATGCAATATATATGATTATAAATGATTCAATTATGATTACCACTCAAAATAATAGTAAAATATTAATCCCTCCTGTTTGATACACTAGTCCCCTGATGACCCCAGAATGAAATATATATGATTATAAATGATTCCATTATGATTACCACTCAAAATAATAGTAAAATATTAATCCCTCCTGTTTGATACACTAGTCCCCTGATGACCCCAGAATGAAATATATATGATTATAAATGATTCAATTATGATTACCACTCAAAATAATAGTAAAATATTAATCCCTCCTGTTTGATACACTAGTCCCCTGATGACCCCAGAATGAAATATATATGATTATAAATGATTCAATTATGATTACCACTCAAAATAATAGTAAAATATTAAAACCTCCTGTTTGATACACTAGTCCCCTGATGACGCCAGAATGAAATATATATGATTATAAATGATTCAATTATGATTACCACTCAAAATAATAGTAAAATATTAATCCCTCCTGTTTGATACACTAGTCCCCTGATGACCCCAGAATGAAATATATATGATTATAAATGATTCCATTATGATTACCACTCAAAATAATAGTAAAATATTACTCCCTCCTGTTTGATACACTAGTCCCCTGATGACCCCAGAATGAAATATATATGATTATAAATGATTCAATTATGATTACCACTCAAAATAATAGTAAAATATTAAAACCTCCTGTTTGATACACTAGTCCCCTGATGACCCCAGAATGAAATATATATGATTATAAATGATTCCATTATGATTACCACTCAAAATAATAGTAAAATATTAAAACCTCCTGTTTGATACACTAGTCCACTGATGACACCAGAATGAAATATATATGATTATAAATGATTCAATTATGATTACAACTCAAAATAATAGTAAAATATTAATCCCTCCTGTTTGATACACTAGTCCCCTGATGACCCCAGAATGAAATATATATGATTATAAATGATTCCATTATGATTACAACTCAAAATAATATTAAAATATTAAAACCTCCTGTTTGATACACTAGTCCCCTGATGACCCCAGAATGAAATATATATGATTATAAATGGTTCCATTATGATTACAACTCAAAATAATATTAAAATATTAAAACCTCCTGTTTGATACACTAGTCCCCTGATGACCCCAGAATGAAATATATATGATTATAAATGATTCCATTATGATTACAACTCAAAATAATATTAAAATATTAAAACCTCCTGTTTGATACACTAGTCCCCTGATGACCCCAGAATGAAATATATATGATTATAAATGATTCAATTATGATTACAATTCAAAGTAATAGTAAAATATTAAAACCTCCTGTTTGATACACTAGTCCCCTGATGACCCCAGAATGAAATATATATGATTATAAATGATTCCATTATGATTACAACTCAAAATAATATTAAAATATTAAAACCTCCTGATTGATACACTAGTCCCCTGATGACCCCAGAATGAAATATATATGATTATAAATGATTCCATTATGATTACCACTCAAAATAATAGTAAAATATTAATCCCTCCTGTTTGATACACTAGTCCCCTGATGACCCCAGAATGAAATATATATGATTATAAATGATTCAATTATGATTACCACTCAAAATAATAGTAAAATATTAATCCCTCCTGTTTGATACACTAGTCCCCTGATGAACCCAGAATGAAATATATATGATTATAAATGATTCCATTATGATTACCACTAAAAATAATAGTAAAATATTAAAACCTCCTGTTTGATACACTAGTCCCCTGATGACCCCAGAATGAAATATATATGATTATAAATGATTCAATTATGATTACAACTCAAAATAATAGTAAAATATTAATCCCTCCTGTTTGATACACTAGTCCCCTGATGACCCCAGAATGAAATATATATGATTATAAATGATTCCATTATGATTACAACTCAAAATAATATTAAAATATTAAAACCTCCAGTTTGATACACTAGTCCCCTGATGACCCCAGAATGAAATATATATGATTATAAATGATTCAATTATGATTACAACTCAAAATAATAGTAAAATATTAAAACCTCCTGTTTGATACACTAGTCCCCTGATGACCCCAGAATGAAATATATATGATTATAAATGATTCAATTATGATTACAACTCAAAATAATAGTAAAATATTAAAACCTCCTGTTTGATACACTAGTCCCCTGATGACCCCAGAATGAAATATATATGATTATAAATGATTCAATTATGATTAAAACTCAAAATAATAGTAAAATATTAAAACCTCCTGTTTGATACACTAGTCCCCTGATGACCCCAGAATGAAATATATATGATTATAAATGATTCAATTATGATTACAACTCAAAATAATAGTAAAATATTAAAACCTCCTGTTTGATACACTAGTCCCCTGATGACCCCAGAATGAAATATATATGATTATAAATGATTCAATTATGATTACAACTCAAAATAATAGTAAAATATTAAAACCTCCTGTTTGATACACTAGTCCCCTGATGACCCCAGAATGAAATATATATGATTATAAATGATTCAATTATGATTACAACTCAAAATAATAGTAAAATATTAAAACCTCCTGTTTGATACACTAGTCCCCTGATGACCCCAGAATGAAATAAATATGATTATAAATGATCCCATTATGATTACCACTCAAAATAATAGTAAAATATTAAAACCTCCTGTTTGATACACAAGTCCCCAGATGACCCCAGAATGAAATATATATGATTATAAATGATTCAATTATGATTACCACTCAAAATAATAGTAAAATATTAAAACCTCCTGTTTGATACACTAGTCCCCTGATGACCCCAGAATGAAATATATATGATTATAAATGATTCAATTATGATTACAACTCAAAATAATAGTAAGATATTAAAACCTCCTGTTTGATACACTAGTCCCCTGATTACCCCAGAATGAAATATATATGATTATAAATGATTCAATTATGATTACAACTCAAAATAATAGTAAAATATTAAAACCTCCTGTTTGATACACTAGTCCCCTGATGACCCCAGAATGAAATATATATGATTATAAATGATTCCATTATGATTACAACTCAAAATAATAGTAAAATATTAAAACCTCCTGTTTGATACACTAGTCCCCTGATGACCCCAGAATGAAATATATATGATTATAAATGATTCAATTATGATTACCACTCAAAATAATAGTAAAATATTAAAACCTCCTGTTTGATACACTAGTCCCCTGATGACCCCAGAATGAAATATATATGATTATAAATGATTCAATTATGATTACCCCTCAAAATAATAGTAAAATATTAAAACCTCCTGTTTGATACACTAGTCCCCTGATGACCCCAGAATGAAATATATATGATTATAAATGATTCCATTATGATTACCACTCAAAATAATAGTAAAATATTAATCCCTCCTGTTTGATACACTAGTCCCCTGATGACCCCAGAATGAAATATATATGATTATAAATGATTCCATTATGATTACCACTCAAAATAATAGTAAAATATTAAAACCTCCTGTTTGATACACTAGTCCCCTGATGACGCCAGAATGAAATATATATGATTATAAATGATTCAATTATGATTACAACTCAAAATAATAGTAAAATATTAATCCCTCCTGTTTGATACACTAGTCCCCTGATGACCCCAGAATGAAATATATATGATTATAAATGATTCCATTATGATTACAACTCAAAATAATATTAAAATATTAAAACCTCCTGTTTGATACACTAGTCCCCTGATGACCCCAGAATGAAATATATATGATTATAAATGGTTCCATTATGATTACAACTCAAAATAATATTAAAATATTAAAACCTCCTGTTTGATACACTAGTCCCCTGATGACCCCAGAATGAAATATATATGATTATAAATGATTCCATTATGATTACAACTCAAAATAATATTAAAATATTAAAACCTCCTGTTTGATACACTAGTCCCCTGATGACCCCAGAATGAAATATATATGATTATAAATGATTCAATTATGATTACAATTCAAAATAATAGTAAAATATTAATCCCTCCTGTTTTATACACTAGTCCCCTGATGACCCCAGAATGAAATATATATGATTATAAATGATTCCATTATGATTACAACTCAAAATAATATTAAAATATTAAAACCTCCTCTTTGATACACTAGTCCCCTGATGACCCCAGAATGAAATATATATGATTATAAATGGTTCCATTATGATTACAACTCAAAATAATATTAAAATATTAAAACCTCCTGTTTGATACACTAGTCCCCTGATGACCCCAGAATGAAATATATATGATTATAAATGATTCCATTATGATTACAACTCAAAATAATATTAAAATATTAAAACCTCCTGTTTGATACACTAGTCCCCTGATGACCCCAGAATGAAATATATATGATTATAAATGATTCCATTATGATTACCACTCAAAATAATAGTAAAATATTAATCCCTCCTGTTTGATACACTAGTCCCCTGATGACCCCAGAATGAAATATATATGATTATAAATGATTCAATTATGATTACCACTCAAAATAATAGTAAAATATTAATCCCTCCTGTTTGATACACTAGTCCCCTGATGACCCCAGAATGAAATATATATGATTATAAATGATTCCATTATGATTACCACTAAAAATAATAGTAAAATATTAAAACCTCCTGTTTGATACACTAGTCCCCTGATGACCCCAGAATGAAATATATATGATTATAAATGATTCAATTATGATTACAACTCAAAATAATAGTAAAATATTAAAACCTCCTGTTAGATACACTAGTCCCCTGATGACCCCAGAATGAAATATATATGATTATAAATGATTCCATTATGATTACAACTCAAAATAATAGTAAAATATTAAAACCTCCTGTTTGATACACTAGTCCCCTGATGACCCCAGAATGCAATATATATGATTATAAATGATTCCATTATGATTACCACTCAAAATAATAGTAAAATATTAAAACCTCCTGTTTGATACACTAGTCCCCTGATGACCCCAGAATGAAATATATATGATTATAAATGATTCCATTATGATTACCACTCAAAATAATAGTAAAATATTAATCCCTCCTGTTTGATACACTAGTCCCCTGATGACCCCAGAATGAAATATATATGATTATAAATGATTCCATTATGATTACAACTCAAAATAATATTAAAATATTAAAACCTCCTGTTTGATACACTAGTCCCCTGATGACCGCAGAATGAAATATATATGATTATAAATGGTTCCATTATGATTACAACTCAAAATAATAGTAAAATATTAATCCCTCCTGTTTGATACACTAGTCCCCTGATGACCCCAGAATGAAATATATATGATTATAAATGATTCCATTATGATTACCACTCAAAATAATAGTAAAATATTAATCCCTCCTGTTTGATACACTAGTCCCCTGATGACCCCAGAATGAAATATATATGATTATAAATGATTCCATTATGATTACCACTCAAAATAATAGTAAAATATTAAAACCTCCTGTTTGATACACTAGTCCCCTGATGACGCCAGAATGAAATATATATGATTATAAATGATTCAATTATGATTACAACTCAAAATAATAGTAAAATATTAATCCCTCCTGTTTGATACACTAGTCCCCTGATGACCCCCGAATGAAATATATATGATTATAAATGATTCCATTATGATTACAACTCAAAATAATATTAAAATATTAAAACCTCCTGTTTGATACACTAGTCCCCTGATGACCCCAGAATGAAATATATATGATTATAAATGGTTCCATTATGATTACAACTCAAAATAATATTAAAATATTAAAACCTCCTGTTTGATACACTAGTCCCCTGATGACCCCAGAATGAAATATATATGATTATAAATGATTCCATTATGATTACAACTCAAAATAATATTAAAATATTAAAACCTCCTGTTTGATACACTAGTCCCCTGATGACCCCAGAATGAAATATATATGATTATAAATGATTCCATTATGATTACCACTCAAAATAATAGTAAAATATTAATCCCTCCTGTTTTATACACTAGTCCCCTGATGACCCCAGAATGAAATATATATGATTATAAATGATTCCATTATGATTACCACTAAAAATAATAGTAAAATATTAAAACCTCCTGTTTGATACACTAGTCCCCTGATGACCCCAGAATGAAATATATATGATTATAAATGATTCAATTATGATTACAACTCAAAATAATAGTAAAATATTAAAACCTCCTGTTTGATACACTAGTCCCCTGATGACCCCAGAATGAAATATATATGATTATAAATGATTCCATTATGATTACAACTCAAAATAATATTAAAATATTAAAACCTCCTGTTTGATACACTAGTCCCCTGATGACCCCAGAATGAAATATATATGATTATAAATGATTCCATTATGATTACCACTCAAAATAATAGTAAAATATTAATCCCTCCTGTTTGATACACTAGTCCCCTGATGACCCCAGAATGAAATATATATGATTATAAATGATTCAATTATGATTACCACTCAAAATAATAGTAAAATATTAATCCCTCCTGTTTGATACACTAGTCCCCTGATGACCCCAGAATGAAATATATATGATTATAAATGATTCCATTATGATTACCACTCAAAATAATAGTAAAATATTAAAACCTCCTGTTTGATACACTAGTCCCCTGATGACCCCAGAATGAAATATATATGATTATAAATGATTCCATTATGATTACCACTCAAAATAATAGTAAAATATTAATCCCTCCTGTTTGATACACTAGTCCCCTGATGACCCCAGAATGAAATATATATGATTATAAATGATTCCATTATGATTACAACTCAAAATAATATTAAAATATTAAAACCTCCTGTTTGATACACTAGTCCCCTGATGACCCCAGAATGAAATATATATGATTATAAATGGTTCCATTATGATTACAACTCAAAATAATAGTAAAATATTAATCCCTCCTGTTTGATACACTAGTCCCCTGATGACCCCAGAATGAAATATATATGATTATAAATGATTCCATTATGATTACCACTCAAAATAATAGTAAAATATTAATCCCTCCTGTTTGATACACTAGTCCCCTGATGACCCCAGAATGAAATATATATGATTATAAATGATTCCATTATGATTACCACTCAAAATAATAGTAAAATATTAAAACCTCCTGTTTGATACACTAGTCCCCTGATGACGCCAGAATGAAATATATATGATTATAAATGATTCAATTATGATTACAACTCAAAATAATAGTAAAATATTAATCCCTCCTGTTTGATACACTAGTCCCCTGATGACCCCAGAATGAAATATATATGATTATAAATGATTCCATTATGATTACAACTCAAAATAATATTAAAATATTAAAACCTCCTGTTTGATACACTAGTCCCCTGATGACCCCAGAATGAAATATATGTGATTATAAATGGTTCCATTATGATTACAACTCAAAATAATATTAAAATATTAAAACCTCCTGTTTGATACACTAGTCCCCTGATGACCCCAGAATGAAATATATATGATTATAAATGATTCCATTATGATTACAACTCAAAATAATATTAAAATATTAAAACCTCCTGTTTGATACACTAGTCCCCTGATGACCCCAGAATGAAATATATATGATTATAAATGATTCAATTATGATTACAATTCAAAATAATAGTAAAATATTAATCCCTCCTGTTTTATACACTAGTCCCCTGATGACCCCAGAATGAAATATATATGATTATAAATGATTCCATTATGATTACAACTCAAAATAATATTAAAATATTAAAACCTCCTCTTTGATACACTAGTCCCCTGATGACCCCAGAATGAAATATATATGATTATAAATGGTTCCATTATGATTACAACTCAAAATAATATTAAAATATTAAAACCTCCTGTTTGATACACTAGTCCCCTGATGACCCCAGAATGAAATATATATGATTATAAATGATTCCATTATGATTACAACTCAAAATAATATTAAAATATTAAAACCTCCTGTTTGATACACTAGTCCCCTGATGACCCCAGAATGAAATATATATGATTATAAATGATTCCATTATGATTACCACTCAAAATAATAGTAAAATATTAATCCCTCCTGTTTGATACACTAGTCCCCTGATGACCCCAGAATGAAATATATATGATTATAAATGATTCAATTATGATTACCACTCAAAATAATAGTAAAATATTAATCCCTCCTGTTTGATACACTAGTCCCCTGATGACCCCAGAATGAAATATATATGATTATAAATGATTCCATTATGATTACCACTAAAAATAATAGTAAAATATTAAAACCTCCTGTTTGATACACTAGTCCCCTGATGACCCCAGAATGAAATATATATGATTATAAATGATTCAATTATGATTACAACTCAAAATAATAGTAAAATATTAAAACCTCCTGTTTGATACACTAGTCCCCTGATGACCCCAGAATGAAATATATATGATTATAAATGATTCCATTATGATTACAACTCAAAATAATAGTAAAATATTAAAACCTCCTGTTTGATACACTAGTCCCCTGATGACCCCAGAATGCAATATATATGATTATAAATGATTCCATTATGATTACCACTCAAAATAATAGTAAAATATTAAAACCTCCTGTTTGATACACTAGTCCCCTGATGACCCCAGAATGAAATATATATGATTATAAATGATTCAATTATGATTACCACTCAAAATAATAGTAAAATATTAAAACCTCCTGTTTGATACACTAGTCCCCTGATGACCCCAGAATGCAATATATATGATTATAAATGATTCCATTATGATTACCACTCAAAATAATAGTAAAATATTAATCCCTCCTGTTTGATACACTAGTCCCCTGATGACCCCAGAATGAAATATATATGATTATAAATGATTCCATTATGATTACCACTCAAAATAATAGTAAAATATTAATCCCTCCTGTTTGATACACTAGTCCCCTGATGACCCCAGAATGAAATATATATGATTATAAATGATTCAATTATGATTACCACTCAAAATAATAGTAAAATATTAAAACCTCCTGTTTGATACACTAGTCCCCTGATGACCCCAGAATGAAATATATATGATTATAAATGATTCAATTATGATTACAACTCAAAATAATAGTAAAATATTAAAACCTCCTGTTTGATACACTAGTCCCCTGATGACCCCAGAATGAAATATATATGATTATAAATGATTCCATTATGATTACCACTCAAAATAATAGTAAAATATTAAAACCTCCTGTTTGATACACTAGTCCCCTGATGACCCCAGAATGAAATATATATGATTATAAATGATTCCATTATGAATACCACTCAAAATAATAGTAAAATATTAAAACCTCCTGTTTGATACACTAGTCCCCTGATGACCCCAGAATGAAATATATATGATTATAAATGATTCCATTATGATTACCACTCAAAATAATAGTAAAATATTAAAACCTCCTGTTTGATACACTAGTCCCCTGATGACCCCAGAATGAAATATATATGATTATAAATGATTCCATTATGATTACCACTCAAAATAATAGTAAAATATTAATCCCTCCTGTTTGATACACTAGTCCCCTGATGACCCCAGAATGAAATATATATGATTATAAATGATTCAATTATGATTACAACTCAAAATAATAGTCAAATATTAAAACCTCCTGTTTGATACACTAGTCCCCTGATGACCCCAGAATGAAATATATATGATTATAAATGATTCAATTATGATTACCACTCAAAATAATATTCAAATATTAATCCCTCCTGTTTGATACACTAGTCCCCTGATGACCCCAGAATGAAATATATATGATTATAAATGATTCCATTATGATTACCACTCAAAATAATAGTAAAATATTAAAACCTCCAGTTTGATACACTAGTCCCCTGATGACCCCAGAATGAAATATATATGATTATAAATGATTCCATTATGATTACCACTCAAAATAATAGTAAAATATTAATCCCTCCTGTTTGATACACTAGTCCCCTGATGACCCCAGAATGAAATATATATGATTATAAATGATTCAATTATGATTACAACTCAAAATAATAGTAAAATATTAAAACCTCCTGTTTGATACACTAGTCCCCTGATGACCCAAGAATGAAATATATATGATTATAAATGATTCAATTATGATTACAACTCAAAATAATAGTAAAATATTAATCCCTCCTGTTTGATACACTAGTCCCCTGATGACCCCAGAATGAAATATATATGATTATAAATGATTCAATTATGATTACCACTCAAAATAATAGTAAAATATTAAAACCTCCTGTTTGATACACTAGTCCCCTGATGACCCGAGAATGAAATATATATGATTATAAATGATTCAATTATGATTACCACTCAAAATAATAGTAAAATATTAAAACCTCCTGTTTGATACACTAGTCCCCTGATGACCCCAGAATGAAATATATATGATTATAAATGATTCAATTATGATTACCACTCAAAATAATAGTAAAATATTAAAACCTCCTGTTTGATACACTAGTCCCCTGATGACCCCAGAATGAAATATATATGATTATAAATGGTTCCATTATGATTACAACTCAAAATAATATTAAAATATTAAAACCTCCTGTTTGATACACTAGTCCCCTGATGACCCCAGAATGAAATATATATGATTATAAATGATTCCATTATGATTACCACTCAAAATAATAGTAAAATATTAATCCCTCCCGTTTGATACACTAGTCCCCTGATGACCCCAGAATGAAATATATATGATTATAAATGATTCAATTATGATTAAAACTCAAAATAATAGTAAAATATTAAAACCTCCTGTTTGATACACTAGTCCCCTGATGACCCCAGAATGAAATATATATGATTATAAATGATTCAATTATGATTACCACTCAAAATAATAGTAAAATATTAAAACCTCCTGTTTGATACACTAGTCCCCTGATGACCCCAGAATGAAATATATATGATTATAAATGATTCAATTATGATTACCACTCAAAATAATAGTAAAATATTAAAACCTCCTGTTTGATACACTAGTCCCCTGATGACCCCAGAATGAAATATATATGATTATAAATGATTCCATTATGATTACCACTCAAAATAATAGTAAAATATTAATCCCTCCTGTTTGATACACTAGTCCCCTGATGACCCCAGAATGAAATATATATGATTATGAATGATTCAATTATGATTACAACTCAAAATAATAGTAAAATATTAATCCCTCCTGTTTGATACACTAGTCCCCTGATGACCCCAGAATGAAATATATATGATTATAAATGATTCAATTATGATTACAACTCAAAATAATAGTAAAATATTAAAACCTCCTGTTTGATACACTAGTCCCCTGATGACCCCAGAATGAAATATATATGATTATAAATGATTCAATTATGATTACCACTCAAAATAATAGTAAAATATTAAAACCTCCTGTTTGATACACTAGTCCCCTGATGAACCCAGAATGAAATATATATGATTATAAATGATTCAATTATGATTACCACTCAAAATAATAGTAAAATATTAAAACCTCCTGTTTGATACACTAGTCCCCTGATGACCCCAGAATGAAATATATATGATTATAAATGATTCCATTATGATTACCACTCAAAATAATAGTAAAATATTAAAACCTCCTGTTTGATACACTAGTCCCCTGATGACCCCAGAATGAAATATATATGATTATAAATGATTCCATTATGATTACCACTCAAAATAATAGTAAAATATTAATCCCTCCTGTTTGATACACTAGTCCCCTGATGACCCCAGAATGAAATATATATGATTATAAATGATTCAATTATGATTACAACTCAAAATAATAGTAAAAGATTAAAACCTCCTGTTTGATACACTAGTCCCCTGATGACCCCAGAATGAAATATATATGATTATAAATGATTCAATTATGATTACAACTCAAAATAATAGTAAAATATTAATCCCTCCTGTTTGATACACTAGTCCCCTGATGACCCCAGAATGAAATATATATGATTATAAATGATTCAATTATGATTACAACTCAAAATAATAGTAAAATATTAAAACCTCCTGTTTGATACACTAGTCCCCTGATGACCCCAGAATGAAATATATATGATTATAAATGATTCAATTATGATTACCACTCAAAATAATAGTAAAATATTAAAACCTCCTGTTTGATACACTAGTCCCCTGATGACCCCAGAATGAAATATATATGATTATAAATGATTCAATTATGATTACCACTCAAAATAATAGTAAAATATTAAAACCTCCTGTTTGATACACTAATCCCCTGATGACCCCAGAATGAAATATATATGATTATAAATGATTCCATTATGATTACCACTCAAAATAATAGTAAAATATTAAAACCTCCTGTTTGATACACTCGTCCCCTGATGACCCCAGAATGCAATATATATGATTATAAATGATTCAATTATGATTACCACTCAAAATAATAGTAAATTATTAATCCCTCCTGTTTGATACACTAGTCCCCTGATGACCCCAGAATGAAATATATATGATTATAAATGATTCCATTATGATTACCACTCAAAATAATAGTAAAATATTAATCCCTCCTGTTTGATACACTAGTCCCCTGATGACCCCAGAATGAAATATATATGATTATAAATGATTCCATTATGATTACCACTCAAAATAATAGTAAAATATTAATCCCTCCTGTTTGATACACTAGTCCCCTGATGACCCCAGAATGAAATATATATGATTATAAATGATTCCATTATGATTACCACTCAAAATAATAGTAAAATATTAATCCCTGCTGTTTGATACACTAGTCCCCTGATGACCCCAGAATGAAATATATATGATTATAAATGATTCCATTATGATTACCACTCAAAATAATAGTAAAATATTAAAACCTCCTGTTTGATACACTAGTCCCCTGATGACCCCAGAATGCAATATATATGATTATAAATGATTCAATTATGATTACCACTCAAAATAATAGTAAAATATTAATCCCTCCTGTTTGATACATTAGTCCCCTGATGACCCCAGAATGAAATATATATGATTATAAATGATTCAATTATGATTACAACTCAAAATAATAGTAAAATATTAAAACCTCCTGTTTGATACACTAGTCCCCTGATGACCCCAGAATGAAATATATATGATTATAAATGATTCCATTATGATTACCACTCAAAATAATAGTAAAATATTAAAACCTCCTGTTTGATACACTAGTCCCCTGATGACCCCAGAATGAAATATATATGATTATAAATGATTCCATTATGATTACCACTCAAAATAATAGTAAAATATTAATCCCTCCTGTTTGATACACTAGTCCCCTGATGACCCCAGAATGAAATATATATGATTATAAATGATTCCATTATGATTACCACTCAAAATAATAGTAAAATATTAAAACCTCCTGTTTGATACACTAGTCCCCTGATCACCCCAGAATGCAATATATATGATTATAAATGATTCAATTATGATTACCACTCAAAATAATAGTAAAATATTAATCCCTCCTGTTTGATACACTAGTCCCCTGATGACCCCAGAATGAAATATATATGATTATAAATGATTCCATTATGATTACCACTCAAAATATTAGTAAAATATTAAAACCTCCTGTTTGATACACTAGTCCCCTGATGACCCCAGAATGAAATATATATGATTATAAATGATTCAATTATGATTACAACTCAAAATAATAGTAAAATATTAATCCCTCCTGTTTGATACACTAGTCCCCTGATGACCCCAGAATGAAATATATATGATTATAAATGATTCAATTATGATTACCACTCAAAATAATAGTAAAATATTAAAACCTCCTGTTTGATACACTAGTCCCCTGATGACCCCAGAATGAAATATATATGATTATAAATGGTTCCATTATGATTACCACTCAAAATAATAGTAAAATATTAAAACCTCCTGTTTGATACACTAGTCCCCTGATGACCCCAGAATGAAATATATATGATTATAAATGATTCAATTATGATTACAACTCAAAATAATAGTAAAATATTAATCCCTCCTGTTTGATACACTAGTCCCCTGATGACCCCAGAATGAAATATATATGATTATAAATGATTCAATTATGATTACCACTCAAAATAATAGTAAAATATTAATCCCTCCTGTTTGATACACTAGTCCCCTGATGACCCCAGAATGAAATATATATGATTATAAATGATTCAATTATGATTACCACTCAAAATAATAGTAAAATATTAATCCCTCCTGTTTGATACACTAGTCCCCTGATGACCCCAGAATGAAATATATATGATTATAAATGATTCCATTATGATTACAACTCAAAATAATAGTAAAATATTAATCCCTCCTGTTTGATACACTAGTCCCCTGATGACCCCAGAATTAAATATATATGATTATAAATGGTTCCATTATGATTACCACTCAAAATAATAGTAAAATATTAAAACCTCCTGTTTGATACACTAGTCCCCTGATGACCCCAGAATGAAATATATATGATTATAAATGATTCAATTATGATTACAACTCAAAATAATAGTAAAATATTAAAACCTCCTGTTTGATACACTAGTCCCCTGATGACCCCAGAATGAAATATATATGATTATAAATGATTCAATTATGATTACAACTCAAAATAATAGTAAAATATTAATCCCTCCTGTTTGATACACTAGTCCCCTGATGACCCCAGAATGAAATATATATGATTATAAATGTTTCCATTATGATTACCACTCAAAATAATAGTAAAATATTAAAACCTCCTGTTTGATACACTAGTCCCATGATGACCCCAGAATGAAATATATATGATTATAAATGATTCAATTATGATTACAACTCAAAATAATAGTAAAATATTAAAACCTCCTGTTTGATACACTAGTCCCCTGATGACCCCAGAATGAAATATATATGATTATAAATGATTCAATTATGATTACAACTCAAAATAATAGTAAAATATTAAAACCTCCTGTTTGATACACTAGTCCCCTGATGACCCCAGAATGAAATATATATGATTATAAATGATTCAATTATGATTACCACTCAAAATAATAGTAAAATATTAATCCCTCCTGTTTGATACACTAGTCCCCTGATGACCCCAGATTGAAATATATATGATTATAAATGATTCCATTATAATTGCTAATCTAAATAATGTTAAAATTCTGCAACGGAGACAAGATCTTACACTTCGTCATCTCATCTAATCATTGCCAATGACATCGATGGCAATAAATATGCAAGCATTTACATTTCTTTTTGTTATAATTAGTCTTAGTTAATTTTTAGTCCTAATTACGTTAATATATGTCATAGACATTTGTTGTTATGTCCTAGATTATTTATTGTGTTAATAAAGGCGAGTGACGTAAGTGGCTATTCACGGAAAGTCTCTTATACGTTCCGGCTTACACGGAAAATCTCGTTACGACACATCGTAGGGACCGTACTCTGTCGTAAGTCGAGGTACGTCTGTATCATGAAAACATTATATTGCACAATATAATGCAATATATGTTTGTAGATAGATAGATAGATAGATAGATAGATAGATAGATAGATAGATAGACTTTAAATGAGTGGGATAGATAGATAGATAGATAGATAGATAGATAGATAGATAGATAGATAGATAGATTTTAAAAGACTGAGATAGATAGATAGATAGATAGATAGATAGATAGATAGATAGATAGATAGATAGGCAGACTTTAAATGAGTGGGATAGATAGATAGATAGATAGATAGATAGATAGATAGATAGATAGATAGACAGGCAGACTTTAAATGAGTTGGATAGATAGATAGATAGATAGATAGATAGATAGATAGATAGATAGATAGATACCATACACGTTTTTTAAGACGAACAGCTACTTTTCACTTGGTGGTTGCGGAAACGCCAATCGACTTGGAGTCGAAACAACTTCATGTCTCTCATATTCCAGAAGAGACGTTCCATTGAGACAGATTTTCCCCACAAACTGTTACTTTGTGCCATAGGCTCTCGCATGGCTGCTTTGCCGAAGTCCTCCAAGTCAAACGTGACCCGCTAGCTGTCCTCCTTAGCTTCATAATCTTCTTTTCCTACCACCTCAACTTTCATCCGCATCGCCCACCTGATTCATCATTACGATTTTGACAGTAAACCCCTACCTTGAGTGGCTTACAGGTTTTGGTTTAGTTGATTTCTAGTAATTAAAAAAATCACAATTTTACTTTGCGGGTTTGTGCTGCTCTTATTCTTAGTGCTTATCTAACACTAACTTTATTCATACCTACCTACCTACCTACCTATCTGCCTGCGTCTGTCTCTCTCCTTCCCTCTCACTCTATGTGTGTGTCTCTCTCTCTCTCTTTCTTTCTCTCTCCTTCAGTCTGTTCATATATATCTTTTCCATCATGAGCACGTGGCCGAGTGGTTAGAACGTTCGCATTCTGACCACGAGACCCTGGTTCGATTCTCACCATGGTTGATTTATCGGACTAGAGGGGTCGATCCCAGCGTGCGACACCTTTGAAAAGTATCTGAAAAACCATACCTTGTGAGTGAAAATTGGGTAGCACGAAGACACAAGTGATCGTGGCCGAGCATCTTGACCATGTTCAAATTGTTGATCATGCTAGATAACACGCTCTTTCCCAGAACTGTAACTAAAGTCTTCTCAGCACGAAGTCGCAAGTCATCGTGGCCGAGGTCTTGAGTGTGCTGACCTTGTTCAAATTGTTGATCATACTAGATAACACGCTCTTTCCCAGAACTGTAACTAACGTCTGCTCTGCATAGTTGCACTATAAACTATGAATTCTGCGGATGTTGAATAAACACCTGATCAAGTGGCTAGTCTTTCTAGTAAACGGGTATCCTTGAATACGAGTGGCCATATATGCTAATATCCATCTCATTCATTTCATATTTCTCTATCTATCCCATTTATCATATCCATCTCTATATCTCTATCTATCTCTCACTTCTATCACATCGTCTTCTTATCTGCGTCTGTCAGTCATTTCATATCTATCTCTTTCTCTTCTCTTCTCGCTCTCATTCTGTTTATATCTATCTACCTCTTTTCTATTAATATCTATATATCTATCCCATTCTCGTTGTATCTATCTATATCGATCTCTTCATATCTACTTATCTTATCCTCTACATATATCTCTATCTTATTCTCTTCATATTTCTCGGTCTCATTCTATTCATATCTATCTATCTATCTATCTATCTTTCTATCCCAATCTATGTATCTATCTAGAAATATATACGTCTATACAGACTCACACACACACACACACACACACACACATATATTTGCGCACCCATGTATATGTAGGCGCATTGAAAAGTACAAACAAAAGACTAAACTTTGTTTTCAATAAACTTTATTGACTGCTCACAGATAGCAGCTGTTGTTATAAGACGTCGGCTACCATGTTTGTCCACCATTTATTGTGACATGGCGTGTTGTCATTCATTGTTTTGTCTATTGTTCATGCTGATGTTTTTGACGCGTCCGACATGTTCCCTTCGTTTGGCGGGTAACAAGCCAAAAGTAATCGAAGCATACTAACCTTAAAGTGACCTCTTTTATTCGTTACTATCATTATGACATTTAATCTACAAACTTATGTTACCGCTAGTCTTTTTCAGGTCATTTTGATTGTACTTTTTTGTACAATATATCTATCGATATAACTAGATATCAATATATATTTACTTAGCTAAATTGAGTCATGCATAGATAGAATTATAGGAAGAGCGTGTTGCGCCAAAGTTCCGAGTAAAACGATGCAGCTCTTAAAATGGGCATTCATAATCTTGGCTTTTACCTGGGCTACAAATCAGGTTTATATTTGAAAGGGCTTCTTAGTTGTGTATTGACAGACAGAAATCGAACCTGTATTCCATTTTTCATCTGAAATACTGCGGTATCCAAGAATAAAAAAAAAAGAATGCACATCAGGAAGCAATTGTTCTTTCGATCTCTCGGCCGGTAAACATTAAATCCAATGTTTGCAATATCGGGATTTATTACTCACGAAATATAACATTTATAATAAGAAGAAATAAGTAATTGCTCACGAAACACTGGATATGGGATGCTGAAGGTCACATCAATCAAAAATGTTGCAGTCTGGGGAGTTAGGTAGCCAGATCTAAGGGGTGATGTGGTCACAGAAATTGTCTGACAGCAATGACTGTGTTCTCCTGCTTGTGTGGCATGGTGCAGAGTCCTGTTGCGAGATATAGGGTTTTCTAGCAGCCACCCTCTTGACCTAGGGCAGCTCTCTCTACTCAAGGCTCTTGACGTAGGTCTCCGTGTTGAGTCTGGGTCCATGTGGGGGGGGAGATGAATGGAGGGATAGCGTCGCCATCACTAGTGATCACTCCAAACACCATGATGTTGACTGGATATATCATCCAACTTTTTCCGAGTCCTCTGCACTGTCCTCAGATTGACACCCAAAAACTCTGAAATGTTCGTATTGGAGTTTCCAGCATGAATGCCAAGCAGTATAGCATGCCGTTTCCAAATTTCTGGTGGTGTGATTTGCGGCATGGTGCTTTTTTTTCCCAACCGACACTACTATACTGTGCAGTCGACAAAATCAAAAACAAACGACGCGCATGCGCAAAATTAAAAATATATGATGGCGACAATTTACCCATCGCACCCTGTATTTGAGTAGACTCTCCTTTTTTAAAAGTCCATTTCATCTCTCGGTCTGCACACTCCAGAGGATTAAATTAAAAAAAATGTGCCCTCTGTCAGGATTCGAACCTGCCTTTCACTGTACAGAAGAATCCATCGGCTGATCTGTATCTGTGCCATATCTGCTGAGTTCCGTATCAGGAACGTAAACAAAGCAATTTCTAAAGAATTAATGGCGCATCCAGTTAAAATGACGTTTGTAATAATAAAAATAGCTCACATTAAAAAATAAAACACACACGCACAAAACACACACACACACACACACACACACACACACATATATATATATATATATATATATATATATATATATATATATATATATATATTATAAATTAATTGATTTAAAATGTTTTTTCGCTATACAGTGATAACCATGTTTCAAAACTGGAATCTCAAACCTAAATTCGAAGATTTTAGCTTCCATTTTTGAAACTTGGTTATCACTGTGTAGCGAAAATAATATATTTTAAATCAATTAATTTATAATATTAATGCTCTGTAAATTTACATTGAACACTATTGTGTAAAAATAAAAATATGTATAAGAACACCGGATTTTATATCTTACTGTTCTTTCTTTTCATTTATTTATATATATATATATATATATATATATATATATACACACACACACACACAAATGAGAGAAAGAACAGAAGGAGTAAGAATCCAATGTTTGTAGCGATTACTTGTAAAAAAAAGTGCTCAATACAAAGTAGAGCAATATATTATTATTATATTTTTATTATAAGAGATTATAATTTTTTATTATAAGAGATTATAATTTTTACAAAAGTATTTCTGGTATTAAAACCTATTTTTACACTTTCACAGTGTTTTGATGCCAGTTTGGGGATTAAGTACTTACCCATAGCTGCGACCCTAATAGGTGCTACCACCCTGCATCAGGGTGGACCTGGGAAGTGGTGGTTCCATGCTCCTCAACATCTCCTAATCATAGGCCTTGGTGTCGGATGTAGTTTAACGTCCTACCCAGGACGCTTTATTTAGATTCTTTTTCTTTTTCTTTGTGTTTCTATTACTTTTGTTATTAAATATCGCACATTGTGATAATAGAAGACCTGAAAATTAAAGTAACAAAAATGTGGAAACTTAAAACTATGAATATCCCTGTTGTGATATGAGTGCATTGGGATTGATAAAGAAGGGTACCGAAAATCAAATGAGTAAAATTACTCAACACATCGGCATTCGGGAGCTACAAAAGATTAATTTGTGCAGAACTACACAGATCATCCGCAGAAATCTCTTCATCAAAATGAAACGTCCCCAAATGTGCATAGATAACTCTCCTACAGAGCCCTTTTAACTATAAACACCGGTAGGGACTTGGTAATTAGGCGCTTAAAATTACTCTCTGGCAAGATGACACCACACTCAAGAATAATGATAAATACAAAATATTGTTCTCACAAGTACAGCCCAATCCTTGCGAATATTTTTTTCTTTTTTTTTTTTCAAAAGTGCTCAAAAGTGGAAAATGTCTTGATGCTATTTTTGACCTTAGGTCTCTGGTCGGAACACAGAAAGAAATGAGTATACATCAGAAATCAGAGAAAATAATAAAAATAATAACAATAACAATAATAATAATAATAATCTTGTATCAGGTTGCACGATATTGGCACCCACTGAATATAAAACCCGGCATGACAGATTGGGCCAATATCTGCACTGGAAAATTTGCAACTTCTACGGGAAGGAAACTGAAAGAAACTGGTACGAACACCACCCAGACCCGGTTACGGAGATAGGACCTGTTACAATTCTATGGAACTACACAATACACACTGACAGAACATTCAAAGCCAACCGCCCGGACATTGTTATTAAAGACCACAAACAAAGAAAATGCCTCCTTATTGATATGGCAGTCCCTGCAGACTGCAATGTATCTTTGAAGATATTCGAAAAGCTGTCAAAATACAAGAACCTTGAAATAGAAATCTCAAAAATGTGGCACATGGGAACATCAACAATCCCCGTTGTAGTTGGAGCCTTAGGATTGGTTGGAAAAGATTCCAGTAGGCTGATTGAAGGGATCCCTGGAAGTCCATGCCTCAAAGGGCTTTATCTATGTAAAATTGTTTTTTTGTTTTGTTTTTGTTTTTTGCAGTGGAAAGTGTCATGATGCCATTTCTAACCTTAGGTCCCTGGGCGGGACCCGGAAAGAAATGTGTAAACGGCAGATATCATTGGAAATAAATAATAATAATAATAATAATAATAATAATAATAATAATAATAATAATAATAATAATAATAATAATAATAATAATAATAATAATGTAATCTATCTTTGAAGATCATCAAAAGAATATCAAAATATAAAGATCTTGAAGTGGAAATCTAAAATAATGTGGAATACTAGGACATCAATAATTTCAGCAGATTGATTGGAAAAAGTTCCGAAAGATTCATTGAAGGAATTCCTGGTAGACAATGCCTTAAAGAAATACAAAAAATTGTACTCACAAGTAGAACTCACACATTACAAAGAGCGTTATCTATGTAAAATGTGAGTGATCTTAGATTCTTGTTTTTGTTTTTGGAAAATTGATCAGGGGAAAATGTCATGAAGCCATTTCTGACCTTAGGTCTCTGGTTGGGACCCATAATGAAATGTGTATACAACAGAAATCAAAGGAAATAATAATAATAATAATAATAATAATAATAATAATAATAATAATAATAATAATAATGAAATTACAAAAAGTGGGAAGGTGTTGCATGGCAAATAGCTAAAAAACGAAAGAAGCAGATGTGGACCAACAGAAAACACATCATTGGCTGAGGAGCACAGGGCAGAAAGTTGAGGCCTAATTATTGCAGCTCAGGACCAAAGCCTCGTAATCAGATCCTACCACTGTCACATAATCAAGGATAGAAATAACCTGAAATGCAGAATTTGCGGGAAAAAATGATGAAACTGTCGACCATATTATCTCAGGATGTCCGGAACTGGTAAAAGATGAATATACCCAGAGACATAACAAGGTAGTGACTTATGTGCACTGGAAGATATCCAAGAAGCACAAAATCGAAACCACTGAGAGATGGTATGAGCACCAACCAGATAAAGTTACGAAAATAACGATGTAACTATCCTCTGGACATGCCAATTCAAAGTGACAGGGAAATAAAAGACAACAGACCCGATATGATCATAAAAGACATGAAATTCAGGAAGTGAATCCTTATTAACATAGAAGTACCCACTGAGAGAAACACCTCCATGAAGATTATTGAGAAATTGTCCAAATACAAGGACCTGGAAATCGAGATTAACAGGATGTGGGGAATGAAGACTGAGACTGTACCAATAGTAATCGGAGCACTGGGCCTCATGAGAAAAGGAATGGACAGTTTTACTAACAGTGTCCCAGGTAACATCAACATACAAGTTGCCCAGAAGATCACCCCTACTAGAAACATCCCATATACTAAGAAAATTGCTATCAATTAAATGGCAATTCTCCTATAGGGCCTAAGGACCATAGTTTGAACCCGGCTCTACAGAATACAAAGCAGGAAACATAAGACAAATAATAATAATAATAATAATAATAATAATAATAATAATAATAATAATAAAAAGAAGAACAAAGAAAGAAAGAAAAAGCATATGCAATTGACCAAATGCAGAAATGATGGCAAAATATATCTCTTCATGACTAATACTCTGACATTGCTAAACAAACTGTTATAGACAAACCCCGTACCCATCAGTAGTTACATAGTGCAGGATTAAAAGCTGAAACCGAAAAATTGATTCTTGCTGCAAAAGATCAATGCTTGCTAACTAGAAATTGCAAAGCACATATAGTGAAAAAATGTGTTTAGCCCAGAATATCCAGAAGCAATTGACCATCCACCGAATATAAAATATGATCAGTACCCAAACCCGATTACAGACATAAGGCTTATGACAGTTTTATGGGACTATACAGTACATACAGACAGAACAATCAAAGCTAATCTCCCAGACATCGTGAGCAAAGACCACAAAAACAGAACGTGCTTTCTTATATACATGACAATTCCAGCAAACAACTATCAAAATTCAAGGACCTTGAAGTAGAAATCTCAAAAATGTGTCGCATGAAGACATCAGTAATTCTGGTTGTCGTAGGGACACTCGGATTGATTGGAACAGGTTCTGATAGACTCATTGAAAGCCAATAATAATAATAATAATAATGAATTATATGAAAATAGTCACATATAAAAACAGGACAAGATACTACTATGCGTATATTTTAATGAATGGGGCAGCATCAAAACATCGTTTTTGTCCAAATGTTGAAGAAACTATTGACCTTTTAATATCTGAGTCTTCTGTAGCGGGCCCCTAAACGACGAGGTTTCCAAAATATGTTGTGGACTTGCATGTTTGCGGGTCCCGCCACAATTATCTTATTTTTGTTTAGGAAAGGTGTGGAAAAGATCATGCCATTATGCTGGAGGTCGCTATCCAATGTGGTTGTCACAATGCAATTTATATTTGACGTAAAATAGCACATGGTATAAAATACAAGACAGAATGTAATGATTCAAAACATAACAATTGAATTTATTAGTGTTTCATGTAGATGCATATAAACTGAAAAGTTTAACAGAGTTATGTCTCTTAGATTTGGAAATATTTGTACCTGAGCTCATAAGGGTAGAATCAATTATTAAACTGTAGTTTATAAAAATGAATATGTGTTGAATGTTTGGAATTGTGTATTGTACAAGTTGGTAAGAGTTCAGAAATTGTACTTGCGTGATTGCTTTTTTTTTTAATGTTTTGGGGTTTTAGAATTTTTTCATATTACTATACATTAAGCACTACAAACGACGAAAAAAATTTAATTTTAAAAAATGAATTGGTAAAATAAGAAAATTCATTGCAAATTGGTTCCCTCGACAGAAGCGCCCACATCCCCCGCGTCAAGAAAAAATATTTTCATACCACGCGATTTCTTTAAATGTAAAAAATTAAAAAATTGAAATTCGTAATATGTGGTACTTTTTTTTCTTACATTACTATCGAATAAGCACACCAGATTATGAATTTCACTTTTTGTTTTGGCTTCCGTTGGAGGGATGAATTTACAATGGGATTCAATGCTTGGAGATGAGATTTGCCAGAACCTAATCAAGTCAATGTCAAAAACGGTTGAAAAGGTTATTGAAAATAAAGGTGGACCCATAGATTATTAAATATTTCGAATTATATTACCTATTATAAATAAATTATACCTCTATTATTCTTTATTTAAAGCTGTTCGGTTATGTTTCTATTGATTACTAGTTGCAAGAAATGAGCGAGTCACTTTTTTTTTGCATAGTTTTTCCATAAATCTCATTTATATCCAAAATTATAATTATCGATAGAATACCTTAGGGTGAGTAAACTTTATTACTAGGCGGTCGGGAAGGGGTCTTTATATTAGTAAGATTAAAAATTAGTTAGACCCAAAAAACAATAGGCGAAAAAAATTTTTAAGTCAAAAATAATCAGGTGAGTCATTTTTACATTTACAATAAATTTACATAGCAAACTGAACCCTATTTAACTTTTTTTAAATTTAATAAAGACAAAATTTGTTTTTGATATTCGTGAACTGGAGTGTCTATATCAATATGAAAAATAATTTTGGAAAAAACGATTATTTCGGGTCGCAGTGCCTATTATACAACAGCAACAACAACAACAACATCAACAATAATAATAATAATAATAATAATAGTCGTCATCGTAGTAGTAGTAATATTTTTGTTGTTAATGCTTGTGAATGGTGTTATTTATTTGAAACTTTGCAGCAAGCGGATCTTTTTTTAATATCATAGAGAAACATGAAGCGCTCTAGAAACAGATCAATTTCTGTTAAGACCTTAGACAGCCGGACATTGTCCCGGCTCCCTGCGACGACGGGACATTCGAAGAACACGCTTTTTGCATTCGGCTTCGATTCTGGCAGAAGTCGATGAGAGGGATGAATAGGTCCGCTAAAAAAAAAAAAAAACAATCAAATGAAACATGTTTCTTGAAAATGACCCAGCGAGGTTCCATTGTGTAAAACTTCGGTCCTTCAAGAAAGAAGAGAGGAAACAGGCTACACACCTCCAAAAGCTTCTCCGAAAGGATTTACTCATCCTCCGCCGCCGCTGCCGCCGCCGCTGCCGCCGCCGCCCCATATGCAAACGATTCTTCCATTTTCGAAAAATTCGCACACTCGAAACCGCGCGTCAAATACACCTTTAAACAATATACTATCGTTTCTTGATATCATGTTAAACAACATTGATAAGGATCTAAAACTAAACGTCGAGAATCAATTAACAAAAATGATCTTATAAACATTATACATCCCTACAACAAAATAAAATTTGGAATTTTCATTTAAGAGCGCTTAGAATTTTTAACCTTCAATATTTGTATGATGAAAAAATGCCCTGAAAATACTTTTAAGCTCCTCTGATATCCTAAATATTTATTATTTAAAACGAAGAAAACCCATAAAAAAATATAATACAAATAATTTTTAGAAAATTAGACACAATCTGTGAGTTACGTGCGAAACGTGATAGCCGCTTGGGCGATCATGTCTCTTTCGATATATGACTGACTAGGTAGAAGATTTTCCCGTAGTAGCATGCCGTTTCTTTCTGCGGTTGACTAGTTACCAACCAAGTGTAAAGGACCCAGTTTATCCTGCTATTAAACCCATAGCTGGTGGGGAGAACAGATAGATTCATGCCTTTCCCAAATGGATTTGCGAGTAACTGAATGTAACGATTCCGATTGGAACTTGAACATGGCTCTCCGGTTTATCATTCTGTTACACCGCAACGCACATACAGACACAATGTACGACCTATAAAATCAAAATAACAATCACAACTGAAAAGAATTTATCTACACTTAGTATAAAATTTATCACAATTTCTGATAAACAATAAGAAATTTAATCACCAAAAAACAGAATAACAACTTTAAATCTGAAGCACGAATTTACAAAATAGATTACAAAAATACAGGGCTGTTCGATAAAAGTGACTAACCTGATTTTTTTTTAACTTAAAAATTTTTTCGCCTATTGTTTTTGGGGTCAAACTAATTTTTAATCTTACTAATATAAAGACCCCTTCCCGACCACCTAGTAAAAAAGTTTATTCGCCCTAAGGTATTCTATTGATAATTATAATTTTGGATATAAATGAGATTTAGGGAAAAACTCCGTGCAAAAAAAAATAACTCACTTATTTCCTGCAACTAGTAATCAATAGGTAATATAGTTCGAAATATTTAATAATCTATGGGTCCTCCTTTATTTTGAATAACCTTTTCAACCCTTTTTGGCATTGACTTGATTAGGTTCTGGCAAATCTCATCTCCAAGCATTGAATTCCATTCGGATATGAAATTCACAATCAAATCCTCTTTGTTGCTCAACTGCTTTCTCGAGAGCCTGTACTTTATAATGCTCCATAAGTTTTCTATGGGGTTGAGGTCAGGAGATTGGGGCGGCCATGTCATAACACTCACCTGCTTCTCATCAAAGTATTCCTTCATCAATTTTGATTTGTGACAGGGAGCATTATCCTGCATTAAAATGAGCTTGGTGGGGTCGATTTGCACCCTTTCAGCAGAAGGGAGCAGATAAGACTATAAAATTCTCTTGTACTGCTCGCTCCTGAGGGTCTTTTCAATAGGTTTTAAGAAACTAGTTCCATGAAAAGAAAAGCATCCCCAGAACATTATACTGAACGGATGCTTGACAGTACTTACTGCTAAATTCAAAGAGCTTTCAAAGCTTCTTCTTCGGATTTTAGATCGCTTATCCTTTGAATTTAGCTCAATTTTCGTTTCATTCGAGAAGAGAAAATTTAATAAAAAAAATCAGGTGAGTCCCTTTTATCGAACAGCACTGTATGTTCCATTGGTGAGACATTTAGAAATTTAAGTAAAAGATTATAAAGAATATACGAGAGATATTTTACAAGACAATGCACTCATTATATTCATCGTTCATTGTAATAGGTTTCACCAACATTTCAAAAATGTAGCTATGATTAAAATAGGAAGTAATTTATTAAGGGAAAAAATGTATTGAAAGTGCAGTAATTTCGGAAACCTCTACAGTAAATTTACGCTCAGAATCATAGAACCTATTTCCTTTCTTCAAAAAGAATATATTTATGTAATATTGGATAAATCAAAAACAATAACAATAAAAAATAAAAGTGATAACAATCAGAATGAGATAAGCTAAGTTTAATGTCTCCTTATATCGCTCGTCAAAATTCAAATTTAAACGCTGACTGTCCTTGTATCTTTTAACGTTTCGTCGATGTAAAATACAATTGGCTTTTATATTTATTTCTTCACCCCCCACCCACAATTATTTCCCTATTGTGTATATAAAACTGATTCCATCAATAAAACAGCCATTACTTTGAAGAGGTGTCAATTTTCTACCTTGTCATTCGTTTGTCCACTATATATATATATATATATATATATATATATATATATATATATATATATATATATATATATATATATATATATAAAGGAAGAGGTTATAGTGGCTCCAACGAAAGAAAAGTGTGTATATTAAAAAGAAGAGAGAAACCGCAAACGTTTTTGGTTGTAATGTGGGTTTTTTTTATTTATTTTTCATAATTTTACTACACGTGTTTCTGGTCTCGCGACCGTCTTCAGGTAAAGGGTGGAGATTTCCACATATTATTAAAATTAATTCATTTTTTCTCCTTTATGTTTTTCAATGTTAAATATTCTCGATATGAGACATTCTCTGTTTTTGTGTTAGTAATCCGAATGTCTTTCTTGAAATGGCAGTGAAGAGTTCTGCACGAAGGGTCATAAAACAATTAAGGTTGGTTTGAGAAATAATGAATTTGTTGTCAGCATCTTATCTTTTAATGTTTAAATGACCCCTGTGTGTTCTTAGATCTATTACCATTTTTGTGTGTTTCTGTCAGCGTGCGTGTATGCATGGAAAATAAAACACAATATTTTTTTTTTAAATCCACATTATAACCCAAAAACGTTTGCGGTACCTCTCTGCTTTTTAACACACACACACACACACACACACACACATATATATATATATATATATATATATATATATATATATATTCGCTACTGGTAGGGAGAGGTTTGTCTTGGATTGTGTTAGATGCTTTTTTAAAGAGATTTAAGCATTTTTCAACCAGGATGTTAGTATAAAGTAGCTAGACTGGCCATGAGTTTTTCAGTCATAGTTGTTTCCTTTAGATTTTCAACAAGATTGATTCTTTTATATGTGACGAATTTATTGTTCCAAGGAGCGGGGTTAAAATTTTGTTATGGCTTTAGCCAATTTATTGGGGTGGAGGCGCAGTTAAATTAATTACTGAAGCTTCATAAATTGTAGCAAGACACAAGCACGTTATTACTAAATCATTGTGTCATCAAATAAGACCTTCATTTGCTTCGTAGTGAAATTACACTGAACAATTTAGCTATATTATGATTTAATATATTATACTGTGCAGTAGGTTTTAGTTCAATTTTCAATACACAATGCAAATTTGAATACACTTTGTTTCATATTTTGGTGTTATATACATTTTTATCCATTTTTTGTTTTTATTAATTATGTCGGATAAAATGGAAATATATATATAATTATGCATTTGGAAAGCACTCCTTTTTTATACAAGGTTTATTGAAGATGACTGATAAGGCACCGTGAATAACTTTTTTATTAATTTTTTATTGCATTCATAAAATTGATTTCTTTTCTGGACATAAAGTATGTAAAAATCTGTCCGAATGATCTGTTGATCTACGCCCTTTCGGCTAATCTATTTGTAACACTATTTAGAAACGGCAGGTTAATTAACCAATTAATTAACCACAGAAGTTAATTACGGGGATTACTTAAACCGATAGATAGAGCGAAAGACATACTGAGCGATTACTTAAACCGATAGATATAACGAAAGACATACTGAGCGATAACTTAGACCGATAGATATAACGAAAGACATACTGAGCGATATTCTTTTTGTTTTGTTATTTTCCCAAAACAGGGGATCGGTGAAAAGGATTTTTTGTTTTGTTATTTTCAAGTGCGAATCAAGATAATCATTTTTACTTTCTCGCTGAAGTTTGATGCTGAGATATGCCAAATTCTCTGCGAGGACAAAGGAAGGAAAAAGAGAAAGAAAAGAAAGAAACAGAGGGACAAGACTTAACAACTTAGATGATAAAAGAAAAAAAGGCCACCCACGAAAATTCTGATGGTCATTGTCGTAGGGGTTGGTTGATGAATCCCAGAGCTTTTGGGCAGATAAAACATTGGCTGTGTCAGGATGGCGAACTTGTGTTATCAGTATTCGGTGGGTCGTCTGCCGGCCGCACACGGAGCCCGGCCCTGGATCGAGGAGAGGTCGGCTGGACAGGGCATCTGTGTTCTGTTGAAATTCGTTTGTGATAACAAAAGCCATGTTATTGTGTCTTTCTTAATTAACCCAATTTTCGCCAAAATTCCGTCCACTTAATGTTGGCGAAAAACTTGATTGAGGAATTCCATATGCCGTGAAGTTGGATAAAAATTGAGATTATCATTTGACGCCTATTGGCCGAATAGCCAGGCGGAGGTGCATGTGACGCAGGGAGGAGGCCTGCCACCGCCCATTGAGAGGATAGGTGTGAGACTGTTACTGCGAGGAAGTGGGAAAACCGTTGACGTCCTCTAAAGTATGGTGAGATACCCATATGAGAGCAGAAGAGGGTGGGAGTGGAAGAAGATTTCCAAAAATGGAAAATGATAAATATTTCTGACCGAAAACAAAGGAAATCCTTATTGGGGATTTGAAATCAACGTGGTGGCCACACCACGTCCGACCCCACGCCAGGTTTTGATCGGCGTCCATATAAGCAAACGTCTTCGGGTGTTTTAGACAGTTCACAGAGTGAAGTTACAGCACAGTATAGTAAGGAGAGAGCAGTGCAGTGCAGTGCAGTTCGCAGAGAGATCCAGTCGAGCCCAAGAGACAAGGGGACTCGGATACATAACGCCTCGCACAGGTGACCGCACGATTCCATGCCTTCCGACTTAGACTTCTAACCAAGAACAAATTTGTTGAAGTCCGACTTTAGATTTCCCACCAAAACAAGTTTCCGACTTAGACTTCTAACCAAGAACAAATTATAGAAGTCTGACTTATATTTTTCATCAGAGCTGACTTTATTGAAAAACAATCCAGATATCCAGAACTAGCTAAGGAACGCAAAAGTGTTACAATCCACATTTTTTTCTTCTTCGGGCTGGGAGAGAAAGAGAGAGACGCACTCCTGTAACTCAACAAACCGACATAAAATTAATCACTATTCCTAACCAGTCGCTCGCCTTGAAGTTGTTGTTTGTGCTTTTGTTTTTTTTTTGTCTACATTTATTGTGCAGTATCACCTTGACCCGGATTCGGCTGGCACTACGGCCCGACGTCTGATTGATCTCGTCAACCTAAGATCAAATCACAACTAGGGTAGGTTGAATCGAGATCAAAGCAGTTGCTTCGGTGACCAGGCGTTGGAAGCGAGCCGGGTACGACAAGTTGGTACTAGAACCCAACAAGACTTCAACCGATGTCCCAGGGTTAGCCCGTCACAAAGGACCGACGTCACATATTGGCGTCGTGGCCAAAGAGGTCGGGTGTCACATATTAGCTAAGGATTTTTTTTAAAAACTGAATTATGTAAATTTATATAAACAGTGGTGCGCAAAAGTTAGTAAACCCCTAAGAAAATATATTAAAAAATTCGTTTCTTTTTTCCAGATAATTAACAAATTTTAATTAATCCACAGGTTGATCCGAAAGTCTTGTGTCAGTACAGAAAGAAATTAACTTTCGCGAGCTATTGTTAGTGAAATTCATTTTTTTTTTTTTGCAATATGCTCCATTCTATTGTCCGATAGCCAGACAATGATTGTCTTAATCAGGAACATTGCCAGACTAAGGATAAGGCACATATTTAGATGCGATAACTGTCAGGCTCTTGTGCGGGTAACATAAAGATCATTTGTTGCGTTTACTTTCGCATAAATGCCCTTCTGAAAGGCATGAATCCATCTCTTCTTGCAGCCCCACTGGCTATCCGTTAAATAACATAATAAACTCGATTCTCTAGCCTTGGATTGCAGCCAGTCTAAAAGAAGGACAACTCTGAATTCAAAACCGTTGAAAGGTAACAGGAAACCACTCCCCTGTCTTTACCAAGAAATCATAATATTTAACACATAATAAAGAAAAGGGATTTCTGGAGAACCATGATCTCCTACGTCGTGAAGTGACATGACATTTTAATTTTTGTTTTTTAACTGGCAAGGAAACTTAATATTAGGAAGAGGCAGCTGACATTTCTGGGGCACATAATGAGGCTGTTTCCATTTTCTCTAAAACGTCGTCGTTGTCCACACGTTCTGTCCATGGTATCCTCAGCATCCTTCTGTAGAACGACAATTCTGTTGTTTCAAGTTTTTTCTTCATCTTTAAGGAAATTGTCCAGTATTTACTGCCATTCAGGAGGACAGATAGTCCAGTTTATTATTTTCAATGAAGCCCCCAAAGCCAATGAAATTCAAAGTCTAGTTGTGCCAAAATTTCAAACGTCGACCAATCTGGCAACCCTGTACCGTAGAGAGAATGAGGAAGACACGTGTCTCCCGATGTATGACAAAAATTAGACTGAGTATAAAAATGAATCAATAAGAACATTTCCGTATGAAATTATTCAAGGGGATTTAACCGTCAGTTGTAAATAAAAAATAAAATTCTAATTTTCATAAAGATTACAGTCAAATTTAAATCAATTTATTCATTTTTAATACTTCGGCTTTTTTTTTAATTTTGTTACAACCTATACTTCTATGTGCCGTGTAAGGCAACAATGGCTCTCCACAACTTCCTATCTCTTGTGGATCTTAACTTCTCGCTTCGCATTCTGCTATCCATTCATACAAGCTCGTCAGATCGATGGCGCGCTACTTACCCCGATCCCTCTTACCGCCTTGTGTATTTTAAGTTTTCCAAGCCCTCCTTCCTGATTATGTACCCAAGATATTCCAGCTGCCTCTTTCTGAGTCTTAATTCTTTCTGTTAATATTTTATATAAAACTTCTTTCCAGCATCCTTCTGTACAACCAAATTTCTTTTGCCTCCAGTTTTCTCTTCATCTGTGGACAGAGTGTCCAGTGTTCACTAGCATATAAGAGGATGGATATCACATAGCAATTCAGCACTCTTTTCTTTGTTACTAACAAAATATTTCTGTTTTTAGAACTATCCTTAGCTTTTGAAATGCCTCTAGCGCTAATCCAATTCGCCTTCGGATTTCGGTGTCACATTTCCAGCCTCTGTTATAAATATTTAAAATTCTGCAATCGTTTGATGCTGACAAATTCAATTCGTAGTTCGCATTTTAGGATTTTTCGACCATACTTTCTGTCTTCTTGCAGTTGATGATTAGTCCTTTTATCTTGCTTTCTTCTAACACACAGTAGTTTTCATTCCAAGTCAGCTATCAACACACTGCTATCTGCATATCTTATATTGTTAAGATTTCGATTACCGATAATAAATCTTGGTAGGGTCCTTAGCTCCCTTAAGGTAGCCTCACTGTACAGGTTGAATAAATCTGGAGATGAGACACATACTTGTCTTATGCCCCTTCTATTTTTGTGCATACTAAAACGGTTTTTCTAAACGGTTCCGAGATGTACAGTATTTACATTAGTCGGACTATTGTCCTCATCTTTGTCGCCATATTTGTCACAACGTCTCGGCCGTTGTACGCTCCGGCCTTCTTCAGGTGTTTGGAATTTCGAACTGAACCCTTTATTTCGATCACTGGGGTAGACTGTTCTAGTTCCACGTGACATGTTTGATGGATGTCAGTTATCAGTTATCTCCTGCTAATTTTCCCTCTGAAAGTTCTCCACTGCCTTAACCGGGTATTGAACTCACACTCTTTAGGCCTGTCACTGGATCTAACCAACGCCTTTATCCACTGTGCCATGTGTCCTTGAGGGAAAATTAGCAGGAGATAACAGATAACTGACATCCATCAAACATGGCACGTGGAACTAGAACAGTCTACCCCAGTGATCGAAATAAAGGGTTCAGTTCGAAATTCCAACCACCTGAAGAAGGCCGGAGCGTACAACGGCCGAAACGTTGTGACAAATATGGCGACAAAGATGAGGACAATAGTCCGACTAATGTAAATACTGTACATAATACCTCATCTCAGAAATATAGACAGGTTCCGAGATGATGCGGAAAAATTTAGTCTGGAGCCCTGATACAAACACACATATCTGTGAACAGGGATAAGATATCGTGGACTAAAATTGACAAAGGCATAAAAGTACATCTCCCTGTGCCCTGTCTTATCACCGGATACCTCAGATTTACATTTTATCTCTTGTCATTTGAGACGAAATGCCGTGAAATCGGAGATACTGTTAAACTGATAAGAATAGTACACAGAAAGTTATCGCAATCGATTTCCAATGCGGTTAAACAAGATCAAAAGTAAACGAACCTATAACGACACACATAAACGCACACGCCCTGTGGAGACATGCAAATACAGGCGTGCATATGCAAACAAGAGAAGGAAGCAACATGACTTTATTGATTCCTCTGTCGGTGATTTCGAACAACGCGTGTCACGGGTCAATAATGACACTTGGCGGTTTAACGCTATGAATACGAAGGGGGGCCAGGCAGATGACAGTTTGATTTATTCATTTCACTTTTATATTGTTTCTGAAACTAATAAACTTATTTAAGAAGTTAATACTGTGATTATCGTTATCTTTGTTTTTTGTAGCCTAAAATTTATGCTGATATGTTCTTCAGCCTTCCACAGTTGAACGTTACATCCAGTGGTCTTTAGATGTCACTCTACATATTATTCAGACCAGTATCTTCATCTTTGTTGTTTTTTATCCTCCGTATCTCAGCTGGTATGTTCTTCGGCCTTCCTCAGGTGAACGTTGATGTCACATTACACATTTATTCAGACCAGTATCTTCATCTTTGTTGTTTTTAACCTAATATTTCAGCTTGTGTCTTCTTCAACCCTTCTCAGATGTCTGTTGTGATCTTCAGATATCCCTCAACATATAATGCGGACTATCTTCATCTTTGTTGTTTTTACCCTATAATTCCAGTTGATATGTTCTTCGGTCTTTCTCAGATGTATGCTGCATCAAGTGTTCTTTAGATGTCACTCAATATATCAATTCCTATTGAGAAGCTCACCCTACGCCGTGTTAACCCTCTATAGATATCTCATGCTATTTTCACAAATAAAGCAATTGTAAGATGAAATAGATGAAATGTTCATAGGTTTACTATGAAGGAATGATGCTAAAACTGTTAAATCTTGCATGCGTTAATTTCAACGCTTCTTATTCATAACTGCATTGTTTATTTCCTTGTAAACGGCCATCCGATTTTTCAAAGAAGACTTCATATGTAACTAGTAGCAACTTTGCTTGAAAATGGACAAAATTTGGCCTCGGAGTGTCATCAAGTATCTGCAAAAAAAGGGTTTATCCCCTAAGGACATTCATGCTGACATGGTTGCTATATTAGAGGATGATGCTCCAGCTTTATCAACAGTGCAAATGTGGGTAGCTGAATTTAGTAAAGGTAGGGAGAGACTTGAAGATTCCCCACGGCCTGGACGTCCTGCAACTGCCACCAGTGAGGAAAACATTGATCGTGTCCACCTCATGGTGATGGATGGCAGGCGATTGACTATAAATCAAATAGCCAATGCTATTAGCATATCCCGTGAGAGAGTTGAGAATATTCTGCACAATGAACTTGGCATGACGAAGGTTTCTGCTCGGTGGGTACCACGTCTTCCGACACCTGATCAAAAGCGCACCAGGCTGATCATATCACAGGAAAATCTGACATTGTTTGAGACAGATCCAGCTGGTTTTCTTGAACGTTTCCTAACCCAGGATGAGTGTTAGGCACATCACTTTGAGCCAGAGACAATCCATGCAGTGGTAACACCCCTCATCACCTGCTCGAAAAAAGGCAAAGATTGTTTCATCTATGCAGAAGGTGATGGCATCAGTTTTTTGGGATGCAAAAGGCATTGTGTTTGTTGATTATCTTCAAAAAGACAACAACATCAATGGAGAGTACTATGAAAACTTGCTGAGGTAGGTACGAAAGGCTATCAAGACCAAACGTCCAGAAAAACCGATGAAAGGGGTCTTGTTTCATCAGGACAATGCTCCAGCACACAAGTCCTTGGTTTCAATCGCAGCTGTGAGTGACTATGGATTGGAACCCTGTTGATTACCTTCCCTCTTCTTTTTTTTTGAATATGAGCTCTCCAGTATGAAAAAAAATGACTGGGCTGGGAACCAATATTGCCGTGATGACGTCATATCTGCTCTTGATGACTTTTTTTTGACCAACAGAATGAACGGGCTTCTTTGAGTTCCGATAATAACTCTGATCAGTTCTATTCCAAGGTGAAATTGGAAGCTGATCTAAAAAAAATGACCTTCAGTTTGTTGTTACCTGGAGCAAGAAATGCCTTGTTAATGTTAACGCCTCCGAAACGATACCTATCTCTGTTAATCACCTGAAAGAATCCTTCCTGTCTCCCATCATCATGGCTGACGCAAACCTCCATGAAAGTGACTCGTTGCGTCTTCTCGGCTGATATGAGAGACTATATTGAATCTATTGCTAGGTGTGCTGCGAAAAGAATGTCGGTTCACTATGTCGTGTTAGACAATTTTTCTCTCCAGAACCTATCTTGCATATTTATAAGTCTATCATTCGCAAATGCTTAGAATATTGCTGCGACATTTGGTCCGGTGCTCCTGCTATATATTTATAGATTCTTCATAAAATCCAAAGAAGAATCAGCAATTTTATTGGTCCTGACCTAGTATCTCGGCTTCAGTCACTTTCCAACCGCCAAAATGTGGCTTCCCTGTGCTTTTTCTATAAATACTTCCATGATAACTGTTCGCATGAAGTCTTTGCTATGGTCCCAAGAACTTAAGCGCAGTACTAGATTGGCAGCTAGGTCTCATCAATTCATTGTTGAATTGGGTAGATGTAACCGTAACTCCTATGCTAACAGTTTCTTTTCTCGCACTTTTCGTTTGTAGAACTCTCTTCCGGTTCCATGCTTTACAACCAACTTTAATCTTCGAAAAACTTAAATGCAATGTCAATCGCTATCTGCTGTCCTCTTGACTACTCTTCTATTCTTCTCGCGTGCCAATGTTTCTGTTTTGTTTTATTCTTCCACACTCAGTAACTTCTTGAGTCTTAGTGGCTTTACTGCCTTGCATGGGGTGAAATGAATAGAAACAAATTTAAATGCAATATCAATCGTTATCTACTGTCTTCTTGATTACTCTTCTATTGTTCCCGCTCCTTAATAATGTTTCTCTTTTTTTCTTATTCTTTCACACTCATTAACCCCTTGTGTCTTAGTGGCTTTAGTGCCTTGCATGGGGTGAAATGATTAAAAAATAAGAAAATAATTCAGTTTACCTGGAAAGAAACAATGCAGTTATTAATTTTTTTTAAAAGGGTTTAAATTAATGTATGCCAGATTCCACAGTTCCTTCATCGTCAGCTTATGAACTTTTCAGCCCAACCTCATATGATAAAAAGCAACAATATTAATAATGAAAACTAATAATGAACGCATCGACAGAGTGTGTTGTGTTAAAAGATAACAATAAGAAATTATTGAAAACCGCGTAAAATTAAAACGTGTGAAGCGACCCAGTGTTCTGTTGAGAAATAAAACAGCATAAAGAATATAAAATAAAACTCTTAATCAAGAAACATTGGGAAAAGATACGCGGTTTATTGTTACCCATAATAAAGAACCGCGTGCATTTTCTCTATCTGTAAATTCTGTCACGCCGATAAATAAACTGAACAAATCAGTACAGCGCAGATTCGAAAGTCAGTCGGCGTAACGCACCGGTCCTGCACTGATCTTATACCGAGGACCGAAGAGCCACACTGTTATCCTCAGTTAGGTGCACAGATACTAAGCATTGTAATGTGGAACATTGGTCCTTGGTAGGCTACACAGATACTATACTGATCTTAAGCACAAATTAGAACAGTGATACTGTCATCCTCCCCAAGGTTCACAGATACTATGCTAATCCTAAGCAGAGGGCGGGAATGTGAAATACTGATTCATGTCAGGCAACACATATACTATACTGATCCTAGACAGAAAGCAGAGAACTGAAACTAGCATCGTTGGTAGGGTGCACAGATACTCTAATGATCATAAGCAGGATCAATGTGTCAAATTGATACACAGATACTATACTACTTCAAGAGAGAATGGTGTGGAGTGACAATGTCATCTCCAGCATAAATAATCCTATTTTAGGATTTCTCCGCTATTTAAATTTTAATAGTGAATATATTTTATCTAAAATGTTTAAAATAATATAAGAACAATCTACCCCGGTGAACGAAATAAAGGATTCGGTTCGAAATTCCAATCACCTGAAGAAGGCCAGAGGGTCGTACAACGGCCGAAACCTTGTGAATATGACAACAAAGATGAGGACAACAGTCCAAACAATGTAAAAAAGATTTTTTTTAAATTCATTGATTCGTTTTCTACGGCTTATCAACACTTTGCAGGTTATTTAAAGCCAGAAAGTATTTTAAATTTTTTTATATAAAAATGATTTAGTGATTTAATTCTTACTTATTAACCCATAGCTGTAGGGAGGGCTTGCATTCATGCCTTTTCCCAAACGCATGTAAGTGAATATAAAGTGAATATATTAGAACTCAACTCTCCGATTAACAATTCCGAGCCATTATCCATTACACCACCCGCACATCCAAGCTTGCAGCACCTGGTATTTCCAAGCGATCACCCATTAAGGTACTGACCAGACTCGACGATGCTTAATTTCAGTGATCCTACTGGAACCGGTGTTTCAACGTGATATGGCCATAAGCCCAGGATGACTTCTTGCGATACAATGACAATCGGTTCAGGAAACTTACGCTGAATTCTTTTTAAGATTAAGACGCCAAAAATGAAACTTGTCTAAGCTTCTTGACTTTGGTTTATTAATGGTATGATGACGGTGAGGAGGACGCTGTGCAAGTTCTCTATTTTCTTCAGTCAGAACTATACATAGTGCGGCTGGTATTTGAGGACATACAGAGTTAAGGTTAATACTGCTTCCTCCTAACTTCTAATGCCTTTATTTTTCTGAAATCAAGAATGGCAAACCCCATGATAACAAATGAAATGAAAAGGCATGCTGTGATTGTGGCATTAAAGGCTGATCATAGCGATTTGGATATTGCACGTTTCCTCAGAGTTACAAGAATGGATGGCTGACCATTTGTACGATCACATCACACCCAACATTTGGCCTCCTAAATCTCCAGATCTCAATCCACTAGACTATTATGTATGGAGCATTGTTGAGAAGGAGGTTAATAAACAGCCTCATAGCACCAAAGACTCTCTTAAAGCTGCAATAGTTCGAGAAATGTCTGACATAAATAAGGACCAATTAATCAGAGCTTGCACCCGATTTCGACATCGTGTAGAGGCAGTTATTGATGCTAGTAGTAATTTTATTGAATAAAATTAAATAATAGTTAGCTAAATTTCACGTTTACTTGTTTGTAATCAAATATAATTATATTCATTTGTTCAGCAAGTTTTTTACTAATCCATAAAATCTGTCCTCAAATACCAGCCGCACCCTGTAATTAATCATTAATAATTAGGTTTGCGCTAAAGTGTTCAGTGTTTTTATTTTAAAATTTTTTTGACTGTATACAATCTTTATTCTCCAAAAATCAGGGCACGGTGAACATTTATACAAACCTAATATTT
This sequence comes from Acanthosepion esculentum, assembly GCA_964036315.1. NCBI lineage: Eukaryota > Metazoa > Mollusca > Cephalopoda > Sepiida > Sepiidae > Acanthosepion > Acanthosepion esculentum. The sequence continues at coordinate 4,559,958 of OZ038506.1, forward strand.
TTTTATAAAGCCTTTAACTTCAGAAACATCGAGTGACACGGTAAGTAAAAATCTGTCATTTTTACAGTCAGTCAATAAAAATCTATTTATTCTCCCTGCGGTTATGTTTATCATATGACATTCAATAAAATCTGATTTTTCATAACATTTATTGATACTCAGTTTTATGTGTCTATTTTGTTTGTTTGTTTTTATCAACACTCAGTACATTTAATGTCGGCTGCAGAAAGATGTTTAATGTACTGAAATTATTACGAGGCGCGAAGTGCACTTTCTACACGTAGACAAAAAATGACTGAAATTGCTGATTTCATTGAGCCGCTGAAAATGTGAACTTGAGATCGTGGCTTCTTTACCCACTTATAGGTTTGGTTTGTTTTGCTTTACGGCATATCAACCTCAATGGGTCATTTAATGCCGACAACTTATAATACCCAAAAATTCATACCCAGATGTTCTCAAGGACACATGGCACAGTGGATAAAGGCGTTGGTTAGATCCAGTGACAGACCCAAAGAGTGTGAGTTCAATACCCGGTTAAAGCAGTGGAGAACTTTCAGATGGAAAATTAGCAGGAGACAACTGACATCCATCAAACGTGGAACTGGAACAGTCTACCCCAGTGATCGAAATAAAAGGTTCAGTTCGAAATTCCAACCACCTGAAGAAGACCGGAGCGTACAACGGCCGAAACGTTGTGACAAAGATGAGGACAATAGTCCGACTAATGTAAATACCGAACTTTTTTTTTTCCTGGTAATATTTTTGTTTTGTCAAAAATCCATTTCTGTTAATATTTTTTTCTCAAAAACGTATAGCTGGTAATATTTTTTTTTCAAAAACGTACAGCTGGCAACATTATTTTTTCAAAAACGTATTATCAGAAACCTTGCTGTTGGACGTAGTTTATCGTCATACCCAGGACGCGAATGTAAACTGAATGTTAACTATTTGCCCATAGCTGGGACCCTAACAAGTGCTACCACCCCGGGTCAGGGTGGACCTGGGAACACCAGCAATTAAGAGGTGGTTCCACGCTCCTCAAAACCTCCTGATCAGAGGTCTTGCTGTTGGACGTAGTTTATCGTCTTATCCGGGACGCGGATGTCGTTTATCGTCATAGCCAGGACAACCACTTATAGGAACCGTCTGGTGAGTCTTCTTAAGCGGTGATGAAGGTTCGAAACCTGTTCGGGAGCAAATCTTCTTTTCACTGTTGAAAAAAAACGGAACGTCTACTCAAATACCATTGGGAAAGGCATGAATTCACCTCTTGTCCCCCAGCTATGGGTTAATTAGTAAGACTTGTATCACTAAAGCATTATTATCTCAAATGCTTCGTACAATCTAAAATATTTTTTAGCTTTAAATAACCTGCAAAAGGTTGAGAAACGAATTAATCAATAAAAAATTAATGCTGTCAGTATAACAGACAAGATTTGATTTTATACGTATAATTATTGCTTAATATGCATATTCAATATTTTATAAACACATTAAAATAACGAACTAAAATAACTTACTGCAAGCCGTTTCTTTTCTATAATAATAGCGTTGAATATTTGGCTCCTTTCATTGCAATGACTGATTTAGTATTTTCATATTATCTATTAATATTTATTTTATGTTGATAGTTGTATTTTGAATTTTTTTAATCATTTCACCCCAAGCAAGGCAACAAAGCCACTAAGACGTAGGGGTGCTACTGAGTATGGAATATAACATCAAGAAGTCACTTTCCTGTTAAATCGACCATGATGAGATTCGAACCCGGGTTTTGCGCCCATATTAATTATATATATATAGAGAGAGAGAGAGAGGGGGAGGGAGAAAGAAAGAAAGAAAGAGATTGCTAATGTTCACTCAATACAAGAGCCACTCAAGGTAGAGGGTTACTGTGTGGAGTTGTATGAGTGCCAGAAAAGGGCAAGAAGTGAATTTCTTGCGGGTTGTGCAGGAAAGATAATGGCGAACTCGAGACTTGAAGAGGTCAAGATTTAATTAGCGAATGAAAGTATAGCTAGAAATATATCAGGTCATCCCATAAGTTCTGTCCGAATTTTGAATAAAGAAAACAAGTGACCAAATGTTACATTTAATTACAGATTGAATCAACAATGTATTTTCCCTGATTATCTATGATTCCTTCCATCTATTAACAAGCTTACTAATTCCATTACAGTAAAATTCTTTTGGCTTTGATTCGAAGAACTCACAAATGTCAGTTTTAACCTCTTCCTGTGTTACAAAAGCTGTTTCTTCCAAATGATTCTGTAAGCTACGAAACAAATGGAAGGAGCAAGGTCGGGAGAATAAGGTGGATGAGGAATTTTCTCCCAACCAAGTTCTTCGATCTTTTGTGACGTGATTCTTGCTGTGTGTGGTCGCGCATTGTCCTGATGAAACATCACCCGTTTTCGATTCACTACAGCAGGTCATTTTTTCCTCAAAGCTTGGTTCAAACGATCTAATTGCTGACAGTATATTTGAGCATTAATTGTTGCATTAGGGGGTAAGAATTCAAAGTGGATTATTCCTTGGCAATCCCACCAGATTGAAAGAAGAACCTTTTGCCCATGAAGTTCCCTTCTCGGCTGTGGCTGGGGTCCTTCCCCTTTACCAAGCCACTGTCTACGACGCTTAACATTTCGATAAATGTTCCATTTCTCGTCGCCAGTCACAGGTCTATCCAAAAACGGTGAAACAAGTTGGCGAGAATGGAGAGAAGAGCAGATGTCAACTCGGGATTTGAGGTTGTTTTCAGACAATTCACGAGGAACCCATTTTCCAAGTTTAGGAACTTTTCCAAGTTTAGGAACTTTTCCAAGTTGTTGAAGATGATGATGAACAGTTGTATGGTTTGAACTGAGAACCACTGCCAATTCCTCAACTGATAAAGCAGGATTTTCTTCAAGGGATGCTTCAAGAAACTTTTCATCAAACTCAACTGGACGTCCGGTTCGATCTTCATCTTGAAGGGTGAAATCTCCACCTCTGAATTTTGCAAACCATCTTCTGCAAGTTCTTTCATTCACACATTCCTCTCCATAAACTGAGTGAATGTTTCTAGTCGCTTCGGCTGCTGAGTTTCCTTTCTTGAACTCATAAAGCATTATGTGCCTCAAATGATTCTTGGGTACTTCCATGTTAGCAGGGTTTTAATCAAACAAAATTTTATTTTATTTTTCTCTGAAATAAAATTTGATCAGTTTAAATGCATCTAAACATAAAAATAATGTTCAGCTCCATTAGACATTATAAGATACTCTTTAAATTTCGTCCATTTTAACAAAAAGTTAAAATTCGGACAGAACTTATGGAATGACCTAATAGAATAGAAGAAGACCTTTAGAAGGACCAGGAAACCCAATCTTAAACAGGAAACAAGCGTTAATAGAGTAGTATTGTGAACCAGGCTGTAGGCAAACCTATCTACTCTGATTATATATATATATATATATATATATATATATATATATATATATATATATATATATATATATATATAAGAGGCAGGTTGTGTGTGTGTGTGTGTGTGTGTGTGTGTGTGTGTGTGTGTGTGTGTGTGTGTGTGTGTGTGTGTGTGTGTGTGTGTGTAACGAATGTACGGTCTCAATTTTCGGCGGATTTGCACATGCTCCAAGTTAGCGGAAGGCCAAGATCGACTTTGCACTTCCCAACTCCCATCGATAATGGAAATAATCGGTTTTTCATGCTTCTACGGCAGTTTTCATGTAGTTTGCGGCCATTTTCTACTGGTCAGAGTGAAAAGCCTATAGCTGGCTGCCACGAATAGGCAGGAAGATTCTATTGGCCAGCGTAAGAGCCAACAGCTGACTGACACGAATGTTAACTAGCATGCTAGAAATTTTTTTTGTTAAAAGTAGGAGATTGTAAATCACGTACTTTATTTTTTTCAAATTTGAGCTATCTAACTGAAAATCTGCTCTGAATTGAAAAATAATGAATCCGATAAAACTATGATATTACTTAATTAGAAAAGCTTTTAATTGCTTTTGTAAATAAGTAATATTAAAGACATTACTGTCTGAAGAAATAATATTTTTCTGATGAATAATTAAATTTTACAAGAATTTTTTTCATTTCTTTTAAATTTTAATTATAATAATTTATAATAGTTTAAAATCGTATAAAACTCTGTATTAGGCTATTTCCTGGATGTGATATAGTAATTAAGTGGAAAAAAAATTTACAAATCCAAAATTGAAAAGATTAATCAACTTAGATGTGCTATTTATTTTTAAAATAATTTTTATTTTATATTTTTTTTACTTATTACGTTCATTATTTTCATGTACGGTAGACTGAAATTGCCATTATTATGATCTAAAAGTTTTGTCCCTTTATTATGTCGCTTCAGTTACGTTTCAACAGGTTTTCAAAATTTCTATCCAACTTTAAAAGTTTAAAGCTTAAACTAAGTTTTACTTTTTTCACTTGCTATTTCGCTAAATATTTTTATTATATGTATTTACGTTAGTGTGGGACATCCTTCAATTGAATAATCATGGTATTTCATTTGTTATTAAATTATAAAAATAATTGAAGAAAATTTTAAAGTATTTTAAATTTTTTTATTTTTGCATCTTCGAAAGGTAAATGAAAGTCAATAAAATATTAAATAATTGCGAAAAATATGTTCATTTGGAGAAATTACTAGGTAGTTAAAAACCAAAACTATGCGTTCACTTAGAATTTTGACAATTGGGGTCATCCATAGTAGCTGTCATCGCCTCGTCTATCAGCAATCCATCAAACGTTGGATCAAATGAACAGGTTCAATCGTTAATAATTGGTTGTATATTTTTTTATGTTATAAATAAGTAATATTTATTTCAAATCAGATTAATTTAACTTTAAATTTTCTAATTTTACTAAAATAACGTGTCAGAAATATATATTTATTTTTTAAATGAATTTTAAAATAGAAAAACTTAAAATTAAGAAAATGGCCGCTTTTAAGAAATCCAAATTAAATTTGACATTCCAATCTATATAATTTCTATCTGAAATACACCAGAATATTTTACTTAATGGAAATAATAAATTTAATTATTAAACTTTCAATTAAAGCTAAAATGAAATATTCAAGAAAGATTTTTCATTTTTAAAATTTAATTTTAAACCTTAGGTGTCAAAAATTTATGTCAAAATAGTGGACGAACCTAATTAAATCTGTTACGAAAAAAGAACTAAACAAAATGAACACAAAACGAAACAATAGAAAGGTTTTGTTCGAAATTTCATGATTTTAAATAAGTGGGGGTAACATATTAAAAAGGAAAATATTTAATACCAAAATTTTCTATAAAAACGATTCCAAAAATAATTTCATTCATTTGTGAATTAGCCCTGAAAATTTCATTAAAATCGGACAATTACTTGATTTTTACAAGAATTTTCAATTCAATGTGTTTTCAACGGAAAAAAATGACGTAAACAAAAGAAGACTTTAACCAAAATTTCCAACGTGTTAGAAAGGATTAAAAAATTTCAAAAAATAATTAAAAAATACTTTGGTCTTTCATCTTAATAATAACATAAACATTTTGACGATAAAACTTTATTTTCGTTAAGTTTGTGTCATTTTTCATTACGCTGTCTGTTTTCCCGCGAAAACGGTGAGGTGCCTAGATTTAATGTTTAGTATAGAAAACATTCGCAGTGTGAGATAGGCAAGAAGTAAGGCATGTAGCAACATCAGCACGGCAAAGGGCACTCCTTTAAAGTCAAGGAAGGGCAAAAATATTTTAAGTCAAGTGATAGCGATTGCTGTATGAGTCGTTCGATTTTTAAACAGGCACGGGCAACGGCGGGCCATGCTGCTAGTATATATATATATACACCACAGTTCAAAAGTTTGAGGCTACCCCTGTTAATTTTTAAATTGGGCCAAAAAGTAGTTGTTTTGTACTTTAAATTAGAGAAAATTATTAGACATGCTTAAAAAATGAGACATGATATTTTTATTTGAAATTTTATGACAAAAAGAAAAAAAATCACTTTTCTGTAAGTATATGTTTGGCAATTAATTCCATTCTTTTTTCAAAGAGGTCTTTTACAGTTTTTTTTTTTTTTTTCACTTTTCTGTCAAGTTCATCCTAACGCTAATTCTGGGGATGACTTTAATCTTTTGAATTGTCGTGTATATATATATATATATGAGCTTACAATGACTGTTCGAGTTATCTAACTGATATGCAATTATGTTCATTTTCTTTATCATTCTAGTAATAATAATTAATGATTTCTAAAAT